>WHYT01017587.1:247366-258396 GCA_009806455.1 Tetrax tetrax
GGGAGGGAAGGCGGGCAGGCAGGCAGTAGCTCGGGCGACCGCCGGCCTTTCCTCGCAGCTGAGCTAAACCACCGCCCCCCCCCTCCCGCCCCGGGGAAGGCTGCCGGCCAGCTGCGAGCCGCGGAGCCCCGGCCGGGTTGCGGCCTTGCCTCCCTCCCGCCGTGGAGGAGGCGGTGACGGTCGCCGTGCGCATGCGCGCGGGCGGCCCGCGGCGGCGGGGCCGTCAGCTGCCGGGCGGCGGCGGGGCCGTCGTGGTGGGCGCGGCGGGGCCGTCGTGGTGGGCGCGGCGGGGCCGTCGTGGTGGGCGCGGCGGGGCCGTCGTGGTGGGCGCGGCGGGGCCGTCGTGGTGGGCGCGGCGGGGGCGTGAGCCTTCGCCGCCGGGCCCGGCCCCGTGCTGCCCGCTGGCGGGGCCGCGGGGGTCTGTGCCGGGCCGGCGGTGTGCGCGCCTCCCGTCACTGGGCCTGGCAGGAGCCGAAATCCGGTTTCTCGGGGTGCCGGAGCGTGGTCTGAAAGCGCGGTTGCAGCTGATCTTACACCTCAGTTACAGGGTAGAAATGAGGTTTGGTTTCTACCTAGGGTCAGAAATAAAGTTTGCAAAATGGCCACACATCATCAGAAAGAGCAGGAATAAAACTCCAGGTGTCTTGCATGCACAAAATCATAGAATAGAATCATTGAGTAGTGTGGGTTGGAAGGGGCCTTTAAAGGTCGTCTAGTCCAACCCAAATCAAACTCTTTGGAGCTGTACAATACACCCGTAGTATTTTAAATTGCATACACCTCATTATTTGATTGAATTGAAGGTAGGTGTTGTGAATTGGAGGTGGCTGTGTTGTGGACAGTAGCATTGTAACTAGCATTCTCTAGTTGTTTAATTGTGGTAACATACTTATAATATGGGAAAATATTATCAAAGTTATCCACTGGGACAGTAGCAGAATACATCTTAATTTTCCAAGTGTAACTTGTGTGTAAGCTGTTAAATCAAATTCTGTATTATATTGCAGAGTGATATCCAACTCAATTTCATCAGAGGTTTTAGAGGTTTTGATACCCATCAAATAATCTTTGGAAGTCAGCAGACTGAACTAAGCATAAGTTCCTAATGAGTGATCTGTTGTCAGTTGCTCTGCTGACTTTTTAACCTTTTTGCATGAAACAGAATGAAAGAGACAAAAAACCAGAAGCATAATGTCAATATACACTGTCTTTCTCAGTTTATTGTAAGGTACATCTGTGCACGTGGATGCAGAGAGTCCATTGCCTGGAGCTTGTTGGATGTAAATGCTCTTGTTTGGTAAACCTGCCAGTGCTAGCAGAGGACCAAGCTGATGAGTCTCGTTTCTGAGCCAGGGCTGGCTTGCAGCTGACTAAGCATGAAGAGAGCTAGTTCGCCTCTCTTTGTGCGTGTCCATGTAGCTGTGTCCTTTCTGTGTATGTTAGAGCTTACTGGTAGGAGACTGGTGGTGTGGGATTTGTATTTTGTTGGGTTTTTTTCTTTGTTTTTTTTTTTTTTTTAAGTAGTAGTTGCAAGATGTCTGCAACTTATAGTTTGTTGTGTATGTTTATATCTTTATTTAGCAGTACACCCTTGAAAAGGACGTTAAGTAATTTCAGAGTTATTTCCGACGTTATTAACTTCAAGCTTGTTAAGTGAGCATACTAACGATCCCACAGACCAATTTCAAAACAGTAGGAATAGCAAAAATGTTGGTGTTGCAGAAAGTTCTGTCGTGGCAGGAACATCGAAGAGAAATGCTTGCTAATTCAGCTTACCTTGAGCTACACTACATACCATGGGTTTCTAATGTCTGTGTTATTCTTATTGCAGTTCCAAGAAACTATGACCCCGTATTGCATCCATTTGAGGTTCCAAGAGAGTACACAAGAGCTCTGAATGCAACAAAGCTAGAACGTGTGTTTGCAAAACCCTTTCTCAGCTCACTTGATGGCCACAGAGATGGAGTTAATTGCATGGCCAAACATCCAAAGAGTCTGTCTACAGTGCTGTCTGGAGCTTGTGATGGCGAGGTAAGCTGCAGTTACAAACCACAACAAACAAGATACCTTTCTTTCTTCTTTTCTTTTTTCTTCCTCTTTTTGTATGTTTGCTTTTGTTGGTGTTTTGGAGGTGGGTTTTTTTTTTTTTTTAATTTTTTTTGTATTTGTCCTGCTTATCTTTCTTCTGTGTCTTTGTTCAGCTACGATACCCTGTCTTCTCTCAGAAGATACAACTTGCCCAGTTTGGGGCAGTGCTTCTCAAACAACCAGTTGTGGCCTCCCAGTGCAGAAGGAGTTTCAAAAATCTTTAGGCAGCAGCTTTCAGCTGTGAGCAGAGGGTGTGACATTCAGTTGTGTAGGATGGAGCAGTGAATGTTAATATTTACAGTCCATAGTGATTGCTTTGTGTTGCCCATGTGACCTCCCTTCCCCTTGAAGAAGTTAAACTGCTGCAGATTCAGAAGATTACATGAAGTCAGATGAGCTAGGGAGAAGGGGCGCACAACCAAAAAAATTGTGTAATAATAACTTAGCATGTTGCCTAAAAAATGCTAAACCTATATTAATTTAATTATTATACATAAACATTACAAGTAGCAGGCAAGGGCACTTTTATTGGAGTCAGTTGCAGAAGAAAATTGTCTGTCTTTTCTGTCTTCTCTGTGTGTCTCACCCTTACATTGTTCATTTGATAGTACTTGTATGTTTTAAAGGTGTCTTCTTGGTAGCTGGTTGGCTTCTGCTTTTTATAGAAGATAGGTATGTCATGCAGTAGTGTAAGGGAGATAAACCTTTACAAAGAGGAGGGGAATAAATTTAAGTGAAACATTGGTCAAATTTCTTATCCCCTGGTAGAGTGAGTAAAGTACTGGGTACTAACAGTACATGTATTTTTTGCTAAAATTATCACTGCTACTGTCTTATAGCAAGAATTCTAGTTAAAAAACAGGAGAATGCAAAAATACACTATGTATACAGCTTGAGTGGGGGGAAGGGGTAAGAAGGAAAAAGCATCACTTTTTTTTTTTTTTTTTTTTTTTTTTTTTTTTTTTTTTTTTTTTTTCCCAAGAAGGGAATAATTAAGTAGTTTTAACATTATAAAATCTGGCCAGTGTTCAAGCCAGCTATGCCATTTCGTTACAACACGTGCGATCGATCTCTTGTACGTGAATTATGAGCTGCAATTGTGGGCTGTAGAAAACCTAAGTAACAACAGAATACTTTTCTGTTTTTAACAGGTTAAAATTTGGAACTTGACCAAACGACAGTGTATTCGTACTATACAAGCCCATGAAGGCTTTGTTCGAGGCATGTGTGCTCGTTTCTGTGGTACATCCTTCTTTACTGTAAGTATAATGTATCTCCTTAGCACAGTGCAGCAGTACGGAGTGCGTGTTCACCATCTGTTTTCCAGTGAGCAGCTTACCCTCTGGCATGCAACATTTAAATATTGTATGAACGCGTATATTCAATTTGTTGGTGAACCTGACAGTCCTGTTTCTGATTAAAATTTTTTAGTGTTGTGATATGGATGTTATTCAAGACTATGGAAAGGATAAATACTAGAAAATTGCAAATGGATGGTCGTGTAATTAAAACTTGCCTAAACTAGTTTTCATTAAAGTAGTAGATAATGTTCATTTAAGAAGTAGATAGATTATGTTCATTGGAAGACCTACAAACACTTTAAAAAGTAAGCATTTTCATACCGTGTGGTTAAAGATAAGCTGATTAATTCAAAATTATTCCATTTGAGTAATTATGTTCAATAAGGTTATGGTAAAGCTTTATTAACTTACATCAGCCACAACTGATTCAGTTGCGTGTAAACCGTCTGGAAATAGTATGTTTTCCTGAGTGCATTAAAACAGTTCTAAGATGATACATTAAAAATAATTGGTTTGGAAGAGTAGAGTGTCACCACTATATGTTTGTCTTTTTTGAAGTACATACTGTGTGATGAGGACACTAGTTAGGATATAGGGGAAGCCATAGCAAAAAATTCTAAGTAACTCCAAATTAGAATCCCCTTTTGACAATCCCTCTACCTGAAAATTGAGGGAGAGGAAGAAGAAACAGAAGTAGTGCTGTCAGGAGAGGAAGTTAAACTTCTGTAGCTAACTCATTTTTTGTCCAGTTTGCCTGATCCAGGTCACTGCATAGCCGTGCAAGAGCTTGTGCTGCCATAGCACAAGAGGTGGTATGGGGTTAGGCACTGGCAACTTTGAACAACTGAAGCGGAAAGTGCCTTTTAAGGTTTACATGCTCATCAAAATAACTTCCAGACGATAATTTGCAGTTTAAGGTGCCGTTCAATTAAGAATCACAAAATGTAGTCTAAAAAAATAGTCATCATTCCGGCTCACCTTTTTCCTATTTTACCTCGGAAGTACCTGTTTGGAAAACTGGAAAAGATTAATGGATCGAGATAGAGACAGTTGAATAGATGAAGGAAAGGCGTTGGTGCGCCAACAGTGACAATCAGTCACCTCCTTTTGCAAGCAGACAGATCCCTGGACAGTCTCTGAGCAGCAGCCACTTTGGAAGTCAGATCCCTCACCCTCTCTTTCTTCTGCTACCCTGGTTTCTGCTGCTGAGCATGGTATGGAATACTCCTTTGGCCAGTTCGGGTAATCTGCCACGCCTGTGTCCCCTCCCAGTCTATTGCCCACACCTAGACTACTCACTAGTGGGGGACGCAGAGATGATGACTGATGGAGCGGGGCAGGGGGGAAATGCCGTGACACCGAGCAAGCACTGTTCAGCGATAGCCAATATATCAGCGCTTTTCAGTACAGTTTTAACCACAAATCCAAAACACAGTGCCGTATGGACTGCTTTGAAGAATGTTAACTCCATTCCAGCCAGATGATGTACATGTACCTTCTCCATTTATAGTGAAATATTATGACAAGAAAAGAACTAATCTTCAGGTTGGAGGTATAAAAGGGAACAGTGAATAGGCAAGTGAGAGCACATTACTTCTGTGTATGTCTTATGTTTTTTGAAAGGCTGCCTGTACTTAACTGCAAAGCACATCTATTAAAATGAACAGAATATGTTTATGTAAAACTGTACATGCTTTCTCCAATATTTTCAGGTTGGCGATGACAAAACTGTGAAGCAGTGGAAAATGGAGAGCCCAGAATATGGAGAAGAGGAAGAACCTATTCATACAATTCTTGGAAAGGTAGTAAATCTAAGTTTTGATTTTTCCACATCTCTTCTTTTGTATTAACTTTGAACCAATTCTTATCTAGGTTTTGCAGGGGAGAGAGATAGTTTGATATCACCTGTTACCCTAGTGGGTTGTAAGGTGATGGCATCAAATTTTATAATAGCACTTTTAAAGTATCTTCAAGTTTTTATTGTATTTATTTTACATGTAACCAAAAAGGGATATCTGAGAGACTGTTTAAATCTGTCTCTACTACTAATCCCTTCCTGCAAACTGGTCAGATCTTTCTGTACTCTCTTTCTCTTCAGATGTGTGTCATCAGTGCTTAGTCTGCATTAAATAACTTCCTTTTAATGCCAATACCTTGCAGCCATTCAATAACAAAATTTTGACTTTATGTCTTTCTTTTTGATAAAAGCAGACTAAAAATAGATACTTCAGCACTTTAAATTTATAATAAGCTTATTTTAAGAACAGTAATAAATGCTTTTTGTAAATAGATACTTTGAAACTTCAATTGTTATAATGCCTATGGAATCTGTTCAGGCCTCCATAGAAAATTTGTAGTTGTATCCTTAAAATTATTGTTTGCTTTAAAGTCAACCAGGACTGTAAATGGGCTTCTAATGCTGACTCCATTGTAATTTCACAAGAAATGCATGCATGCCCACACATTAAGTATGTTCACAGAAAACTGGTCTGTTGTGTAAGGGTATATCTGAGAAGTCTTACTTTCTGGTAGCAGTGGTGACTTGATTTTCAGTAATGTAAGTGAATAAAAACGTGTCAGACTGTAAGAGAATGTACTTATGTATTTATGTATACAATGGGTTTTAAATTTTTGTTTGTTTTTGTGGTTTTGTGTTGTTTTTTGTTTGTTTTTGTTTTAAAGACAGTGTATACAGGAATTGATCACCACTGGAAGGATGCTGTTTTTGCCACCTGTGGCCATCAAGTGGACATTTGGGATGAGCAAAGGACAAGTCCCATGTGTTCTCTGACATGGGGTTTTGATAGCATAAGCAGTGTAAAATTTAATCCCATTGAGGTAATGTTTCTGTTATGTATTGGAAATAAGTATTTTTTCCTTGAACAATGTAAGATCTAAACTGTTATTGACAACATTCTTAACGAGTTTTTCCAAATTTAGATTTTAGTAAATGTTTTAACATAATATTTAGAGGGATGTATACGTATATTTTAATGGCTATATTGTTTTGGAATGTAGTACCATATATTTTTGTCTTTTGTCTCTGTTATGGGGGAGAGGAGGAAGAAAAGCAGAGTGGTCTCTGTTCTGCCCACAGCAATATACATATGTTACACCTCAGTCATCAGTGTAGTGGTTATGTGGCTGTGGAGCTCTCACTTGTTCCAGTACTGTACTCCCCGTGATCAAGACTTCTCCTCCTCTCCATGGCAAAACAATTGCATTTGATGTTCTACAGGAGTTCCTACAAACCTCTTGGGTGGGCTGTGTTAGTAGATCAAGTGTTTATCAAGTGTTGTTACTTGTGAAGTAGAGAGAGGACTGGGTGGATTCTGAATTATACAGGGAAAGCTATTTAAAGTGTTTGTGCTGAATAATTAGCTCTACAGAAGGAATGATGAGTGTATTTCCTTAATTGAAAAAGGAACTTTTTCTTATTTTATCTTTTTTTTAGACATACCTTTTGGGAAGCTGTGCTTCTGACAGAAATATTGTGCTATATGATATGAGAAAATCAACTCCGTTAAAGAAGGTAATCTTTTTAACAGATGCTTATGGCACTAATAATCATACTAAATGTATACATAGTCTGTAACTGTTGACAGTAGAGAAAAGGAAGCTCTGAACTATGAGTTCACTAGTTTTCATGGTCTAGTTTTGAGTTTTTTGACTGAGTTTGAGTTACTGTTGGGATTTTAAACTGTGCAGCATTAGAAGGGCCCTTTCTGCATTTAAATGGGCTGTCATGCTCGCGCTGTTGTAATTCTTGATAAAGTGCCTGACCTGACAGCAATTTCACAATAAGAACTTTCTGTTCCTATATTGCATTCTCTCTGTGTATGTGTGATTTTTTTTTTTTTTCTTTTCTTTTTTAAGCGTTTCCTTTCTGCCCTTGGAGAGCCTTGCTCTGCATTTGAAAAAGTGGTTTTCTTTTGCATGGAGATAAACCCTCCCCTGTGCAGCTAGTATAAACATTCAGAAATCCTTTGCAGTGGAATCAAAATTCTACCTGTATGTGGGATTTACCAATGACATGGAGATGCTTATTTATCTTTAAGAGAATGTATGTATTTATTTGAAACAAGAAGCCGGTAATTCATACACACATATTTACCTCAATCAAGTTCAGTAGTTTTGACCCTCAGAACTATCTTAACAGTTTTCTTCTTGAAATACAATATTCTGGCTTTTCAATATACATTGAGCATCCTTCTGGTGTGTTATGTGCTGTCTGCAAAGACAGTGGTCTGATGTACACTAGGTTGCTAGAATGGTACTTAACTTAGTTGTAAAATACGAATGTTGTTGGCATAGCAGTATTTCTTTCTCTCTGTGAATTTTTAATGAAGTTTAATTTGGGCTGTTGAGACAGTGCTTATAAAAAAAAAAACTGGTCAGCAGTGCCGGTTGGAGACCTGAGTGTCGAAAGGAACACAGCCAGTGCTGTAGATCTGCAGATCTGCAGTTACAAGTTAAAAGGATGTAGTTTGAGCCTTTATAAACTAAGTTTCTGTCTAACAGAATTTTACGTGTGTGTGTATATATGCTAAATATATGAAAGTCTATACGCATGTGTGCATGTATGTGTATCTCGTGTAGTAAGCAGCATGCTTGGGTGCATTTCCTGCTATAGGAGTAAAAACACTGATTAGTACTTCCTTCCATCTGTGGATCAGTAGCTTTTACTGGGTTTCTTGCTGGGACAGGGATGATTCTATCGTAGTGAGACAGTTGAATGTCCATCTCTGCATTGAGAGCTGAGAGCTTTGTAACTCCCAAGAGAAGGGGGCTGCTTATTGCAGGTGCCTTACCTGTGTGTGGGCACTGACTGCTAGCACTGCTGTGTTCCTCATGTTTAATCAGCAGAGCAGCTTACACACTGCCCCGAGTTTGGAACTTGGTGGAAGTCTCTTCCTTAGAGGAAATAGGAGTACAGCTTCCCACATCACGAAGCAGTAGCTCTCTTGCCTGTTTGTCCTGTCTGTGAGTTTCAAAGTCTTAGGTTTCTGAGAGGGATGAATAAGAAGGTGAGATGCTGCATAAGTGCAAAATGAATAATATAAAAAAGCTGAGAAAAGATGAAGGGAAGCACTTCTGTTGCATGATGAGAGGAAGACTTAACAGAAGTTAGTACACTTTAAAACTAGATGACATTCTTGTGCAACCCGTAAGCTTAGAATGTTTTAAAGATGGACTTTAGCATTTGAACTGCTGACAGGAACTGTGTCATCAGTTGCTTGAAATTGTAACAATCTTCGCTGATCACCTCAACCAAATACCTTGTAGATAGTAAAGGAGAGCAGATTAATTATTTGTGTGATCTGTTTTTCTGTTAAAGTAATCTCAAAATCTCCAAACTGACACTCTTTCTAAGTAAGTGCTCATGGTTAAAGTAAATAAAACAGGATAGTCAAATTTTCAATGATTTCACAACTTTGATTTGTCTTAATAAGGATTTTTTTATTATGAAATGACTAAATGTATCTACAATCAATAAAAAAATAGTGTAAGATGGCTTTGCTACAAGTCTAGATAGTTCTGAAATGCCATTACTAATGTCTTTACATAATATCCAGCCCGGGTTGCTTACATAGTTGTTATTGAAGATGATGCTAGAACTGTATGAATCCTTTTCTTAGGCACTGTTTAAATGACAAATGCTGCTACTGAAATAAACTGAACACTTGAAGTTTGGGTGGAAAAAATAACGAAGCAAGATGTGGAGCATGGATTTTGACCAAACCTGACTCCTTTTAAAAAAAGTTTTTTGGCAGTATTAGAGTTATTTTGTGGCATCATACATATATGTTTCTGTTAATTGTGTACTCATTTTGCAGTGGCTGAAGAACTTGGACAGGGAAGAATAAAGAACCCTTCTTAACTTATAGCTTCCCAGATCTGTGCAAGGTTTATAGTTAAGAACAGTACTGAAATCTGAACAAATTCTAGTTGCCACACTGCTGTAAACATAGAGCCTTTCAGTGGCCTATTCTTCCAGTTAAGTAACTTTTTAAAGTGGAGGTCACTTTAGAGATGTGATGATTACATTCATTTGTGAATGCATGTAATTTCTGAAAATAAGCAGTGTCTTGCACTGCTGACTTCATACTGCACAGGATGATGTCATCTAGGAAATGAGGATTTAACGGAGAATGAGAATCCTGAGAATATGCACACAGTCATAAAATGACAATTTTTTGGGGGGAGGAGGCAGAGAGCTCAGTAGAGGAATTATTGTAAAAGTTATAATTGTACAACTGTATTTATGTAAATTTACAATGTTTTGTATAGTAAGCTGAGAACAAAAATTAGTTTGGAGTACCATAGCATTAAACACCCAAATTTCAGGATTTTCAAGCAGGATTATGGCTGGCCTGGAGCATTGTGGAAAATCTTGTTTAGACTTGTTTAGATTATTAATAAGTTGCTCTGTAATTATACATCTACTTTGTGTCAGGCATACTGTATGGGATTTATTTTTAAATAGCTTTCGAAGTTGAAAACTCCTCCAAGACTGAGCAGAAGCCAAAGCTGTTGTGTCTTAAGGGGGGGGTCAGCTGACCTCCTTCCTGCCTTCCCTTGTCCCCCAGGGTGGTGGCATCTGACGTACAGCTTCTTAGTGCCTCTTGTCTAGGCCGCTGTTAGCGAAGTAGAAGGGCTGTCGTCAGCTGCCTGCCCTCCACTTCAAGGCAAGCTGGCCTCTTTGTAGCCATCTGCGTACCAGCAGCAAGCGAATCTTACGAATGTGCGGGAAATGATTCGCTGCTAATACAGGGATAGTGGTGAGTGGGTAACGACACAGTAGCTTCTGCACACATTGCTTGGCACTTCAACAAGAAATGGCAGCTGTCCTGGAGAGTTAATGAACTGCGATTTCAGAGATAATATAATGAAAGGCCAGTAATAACTAGGAGAACACAAAAATATTACAATCACTTTGCAAATGCAGGTTCACAGTGTCAATTAATGACTATATTGTTTGAAATAACCATTTAATTAGGCATGTTTATATATTAATTCACTAAAGGTTCCTGTAAATATGGTGGAGAAGTGAAATTTTTCAGAAGTTCCATGTTTACGTGCTGACCACTAACATGTTTACGTGTTAAATGACCACTTAGAAGAATTTGCTTCTAAGATGACTTACAGAGGAAAATTTAATTGCAGTAGCACAAAGCGTTGGGCATATGATGCGGGGCAGGAAGTTCTTTTCCAGTTCTAACACTGCTAAGGAAACATTCTGTCATGTCACTCACTATTCCTCTGCTGTACCTAGAAAGTGTGTGTCTGCAGTGGTATTGGAAGCTTTGAACTATAGTGAGTATTTTACTGTCTGTAACAAGGTGTACACAAGCAGTGTGAATATCTTTCAGGTTATCTTGAACATGAGAACAAATACACTGTGTTGGAACCCCATGGAAGCTTTTGTTTTTACTGCAGCAAATGAAGATTACAAGTAAGTGTAACCTTGCTTTCTGATAATCCTTATCATATTATGTTTTTAATCTATACCTTAGTAATTTATCGTCATACTGAAATACATTTTTAAAAAAGTACTTAAATTCAAAATTTGAATCACTTAAGCAATAACCTAGAGAATTATAGGCTCACAGATTAAAAAAAAAAAAAAAAAAAAAAAAA
>WHYT01017587.1:285991-304410 GCA_009806455.1 Tetrax tetrax
TCATGTGAAAAAATCTCTGCAGTGCCTCTGATCCTAGTTATTGGACCAGGAATGTGGTGGCTGGAGTAGGATTCATCTTGCTTAACCTTAGATGTCTACAGTACAGGCACGATGAGTATCTCTGCATACCTTGCTTTATACTCAGTAAAGATAAATAGTTACTTTAAGGGGACATTTCTTCCATACTTCCGTGACTTATTTAAAATGTTTTTATTTTATAGTTAACATTGTGATACCAAAGGTGGCTTGTTAACTTGTGAATATTTGCTTAGGTTTGGACAGCATCGCACACAGAGGCGATCAGGTTTCAGACGAGCAAAACCAGCAACAAGTGAACATCTGGAAGTTCTTGTCTGCTGTTCAGCATCACAAAAGTCTAAAAACGTTTGAAGGGAGATAAATGGGGCTCTGTAACTAAGGACAAAGAAATTTCTGCAGATAATAGTTTGTGGGAAACTTGAAGAGCTCAGTGTTATACTAGAGAAAGATGGAAAGACATCAGAAGAAGAGGGACTTTAATTGGAAAGAAAAGACTGTGATGTGCTCACCTGGGACTTCTGAGCCTTTAAGAAGGTATATGAAGAATTCTAGGACAAAATCAAAAACCATAGTTCAAATGCCACCAACTAAAAACTGCTGAAAGTATCATTCCTTACTATATTAAATGAAAGAAATACAGACTTCGTCTGAGTTGAAGATCATGTTCTTTATACCCAGTTTGAAACAAACTTTAGGACCTGTTTTCAAATGTGGTGAGTAATTACTGTCATACTGACTTTAGGCAGAGCTGCTGTTTTTCAGGGCCTTGAAAGTTTGATCTCTGTAGATGTTAGGATATAAAGTGGAAGATCTTGTTTTTTGAAGCTTTTCTGGTATTAATAAATGCTAGTATACTTAGTGATTTTGTTTTGTCCAAGCCCGGAGCAGTTTCAGCAGACGCAAACAATGTCTTCTCAGTGGGTAGATGGATATGATCAGGAGTTTATAGCATGTTGCATCGTGTTTTCTACTTTTAGGGCTTGTGTGGGCAAAACCAAAGATCTTTCAGCAGACAAAGGAGCATTGCTGATTATTAAGATGATAAACGGATGGAGATGGTATTTTGACTGTCATTGTAAAAATGTGATTAAAAACCACAATGTGATAGAAAACCACAGATTTAATATAGATTTAGTAGGCGTACTGCACACACATATTTATTGGAAGACTGATGTCCAAGCCTCTAACTTGTGTTGAAGCAGAGTGGAATTATTTGAAGATGTGACTTTTTTTCTAATAAACTTATTGTAGAATAAGACAATTTTTTTTTTTTCCCAGCGACCTGAAAAATACCGTTAATTTCCAAAGCAGCATGTGAAAGATGTCATGGCGTAAAGTAGGATGAATGGCGGGAAGTAGCAAGGGATAGAGGATCTGGTACATCTGTTGAGAGAGGCCTTTGCATCAAACACCTGCATCAGAGAAGTCCACTCGTTCATGATAGAGCCAAACCTTATCAACAGCTGCAGAGTCTCAGTCTGAGCGCTCCTGCTCTCCCTATCTGAGGCAAACATCCCTGGGTAGCTAGGCAGCAGCATTTGGTCATTACTCATTTCCCTTTCACGCTGTCCTGCAAGAACAGCTGTTTGCTGTTTTTCTGCACTTTGAGATTTAGATTAGACATTGAGTGGTACCTGAGAGTGAAATCATTTCTTCATATTTGTAAAATGGGTTTGGTCGGAGGATTACAGATTTTCCAGCAGTATGGTTTTCTTTTTCTTCTGTTTTTTTTTTTCCTCTTCGCATCCGTACTTCCCTAAATAGTGCCTCAGAAATTCTTGCTTTCTCTATGGTCATCATTGGCTTTGCTGTATCACTTAGCTTTTGCTAACCGGAAAACAGAAATATGTCTTTCTTGAGGTTATTTCTACCATATACTATTATCTGGTGGGACGTTACCCTGAATCCCATCAAAATGAGGATCGTTAAGCTCTGGAAGACGTATGGTTACTTTGAAAGTATGGTTACTTTCATCATTTGCAGATGCTTATGAACCTACACTATGGTGTGCATAGTGTCTGGGATGTATTGGGGGGAAGGAAACCTGGTATCAAAAATGCTTGGAGGATGAGAAGAGAGGAGAGCCAAAGGGGAAGGATTATTACCAGAATATAACAAGGATTTGCAAACTGGCCAAAGGGGTGGGGCTTGGCATGGCAGGAGTTAGGGGAGCTGCAAGACGCAGATGGAGAAGGAAGGAGCGTGTCAGCAGTTTTCTCATTCGGTTTGAGTAAAGATGATAGGGGAAAAATCGATCTCTCTTACGTCGTAAGAATGTAAGGTGAAATATCTAAAATGCCTACTTCCCCCCACCCCCCAAAAGGGATAATCCAGCATTTAAGTGTGACAGCAAAAGATTCATTGGCTCAGCTGGATATCTAAAGGTATCATATTTATAGACCAGCTATTTCAGGAATGGAGCCTGTGTTCTTTTGCATCACTTAAGGCAAAATATAACCTTGGCAAACAAAACCACTGGCAACATTTGCAGCTGCATCATTCTCAAGTGAGTATTTAACATCAGAAAACATTAGGATATTCCTGATAAGCCACTGTTTTTACATAATCCTGTCAGTTATGGCTGTCCACTGGCTGCAGTACAATATCTTGAGCAGAAAATACTCACTGTCACCAGTTAAAGCAGCGTGGAGTAGGTAACTGGATTATGATATTGATGTCAAACTGTGGAATAAATTTAAGACAGTAATTGGGTGTCTAAATGTGATTTGAAACTAAGGTTTAATCAGAAGACGATTTTTTTTTCCCCCGGGAAGAAAAAGAATAAAACCAGTAACCTGGCTCAGTGACAATTTTACAATTGTGGACAATACATAGTAATTTGCTTCAAAAGACAAATACCTTTATGGGTTTTCTGCTTTATTGTGTGGAGAGTCTTTTGCGTGAACTGTCCTAGACAGAGATTTTGACTGACCTCTGTACATCGAAGAAACATCATAGTGAATTTTGGACTGAGTCAAAATTCAATTGGGTGGTCATGCTAAGGGGTGCACTTAAGGTGGCAGACACAGAAAAATGTGGCAGAACACATCAGAACTAAATGCTCAAAAAAAAATCTATTAAAAAAAGGTTTGTTAAAATGTTTAGTGACCGAAAACTTTATTCACAAGATGGGAAGAGCTGACATAGTGTGCAGTGGGATGCTAAACTAACCAGTTAAGTCTTTCAGTGAGAGATATCCAAAGGAAGAAACTACAAATCAGTCAGATTCTCATTTTATCTGTCTGTCTTAATTCAACCCACTTCTCATATCATCAGAAGTGTAAGAGTTCGGCTGCCTTTAAGCTGTACTGTCAGAAGCCAATGCCTTCACAGTTTTCCAAATTTTCTTGCAAAACTTTTGCTTCAGTTAATACTCTGCTGAAGTTGTCCCTCTGGCTTGCTTGGCTTTGGGAATGCCAAAGTCCACGTGTCTTGGGCCAGCCCAAGAACAGGGCCTGCTTTCTTCTGCGCGGCTCTGTCTCCCCAAGGGACCAAGGGGAATACCAATGCTGAAAGCATTTTTCCATCTATTCCTTCCTGACCCGCAGGTATATGTTTAATGCATAGCTACAAAAGACTCCTAGCTTGTCATGGAGGGCGTTAGATTTCCCTGCTGGAGGCCAGCCACAGAAAAGCAAGGCTTTCCACTTGTCACTTACTCACAGATGCAATCATGCAAAAGTTGCTCTTTTAGTAAGTGAGCTAATAAACAGCACTTCTCAAGACTTCCCTCTTAGGGAGCAATGCCATCGCCTGAGGTCACGCTGCTTTGTTTTCTGACTTTGTGACTTCAGGACATTTTATTCAGTTCTGACAGTTCTTTAGCGGCATGTTTTTTATCAATGTCTCCGGGAGGCAGATACCATCAGCAATGTCCAGACCCACACGTGCGTGACCTGACCGCTGAATTTCACTGTCTTGAAGATCCATTACCTCTAAAATATGGTAAATTCAGCATTAACTCCAAACTAACTGGTTAGAGATCTTGGCCCATCTGATGTCTTAATGAAACCCACAAAATTTTCTGAGCATTGTACAGAGTCACTGAAAAGTTTCAGAGATCCTTTCAAAGGCTTTCTGAAAGTCAGCACAATCTAGGTATGTTTGGTATGTCCCATGTGTTGCTGGTGCACATTGGTTGTTCAGTGACAGTGCACAGGCTGAAAATACGGTTAGCGTAAGATCAAGCAGCCTGTTGTTCTTAAAGTACCTGAAGATGCAGCAATGTTCCAAATCCAATTCAGCATAAGTATGTAAAATAATTTTGTGGAGAGAACTGTGATGCTACATCAGTTTTACAGGCATTAAAAGTGCCTTTCGGGTAGTTTTTTTTGAAGGTTTTTCTTCCACATTCTTCTACAGTGGACTCATTCTCTTGTGCTCAGTTCAAGATTTAGAGCATAATTTTGTGTTCCTTATTGTTGCCTTCTTTGAGCAGATCTGATCTGTTTTACCCTGCACTGTGCTTTCCTCGTCCTCATTTTTTAAGCTAGCTTCAGCTTAATGCAAGATGATTTTTTCATAGTTATTGTCCTAGTTGAATTATCCGACTTAATTTTTTTCAGGGGACAGGGTACTTTTAGTATGCAATGAAAGTCTCCTCTCTTCTTTAATTTTTTTTTTTTTTTTTTTTTAATGGTAATAAAATGTCTTCATTTGTTTTTTTATTAATTCATTCTAGCCATGATTAAAATCACCTGCAAGCTCTTTGTTGTTGGAAGACAATCCTCAGGTTCCCCCTTTTTGCTGCCTGCCAATGTGATTGTCCTTTCTTCATAACCATTTATTCCATTTTTCCATTTTTAATTGCATTTTGGCCTGAGCATTTGGGAGGTTCTCCTTTGCCAGCACCTCTCTGATGAAGCTACTCTGCAGCATTGCAGTGACCCACCCCTCCTTTTTCTAGACACTGAAAAATACCAGAAAATTCTTAGTTCTACCAACATGTTTTACTAAAGATCATCAAAATTTGTTTATGTGAAAGCTGAAAATTATGCCTGTCTGTGGAAAATTTGTTTTTTAAGAACTGACATTTAAATTCCATAGATTTGGATTGTGATTTTCTTATTTGCTGCTTCCGCAAGTATTTGCTTTAAATTTATTTTCACGATGGCAGCACATATGTTGCACACACTGTCGGCACATGCAACTTACCTGCCCAAACATTCAGAGGAACAAAGATTTCTGCAGATTAAAACCTGGTATGCCTGTGGTTTTGTTAAAACCAGTCAGATGTGATTTTGTGGGCAGAAAAGCATGTTCCTGCCATCAATGGATGATTTAGTTATCAAAGCTGGCTCTTCATCCGTACTGCTGTGTGAACGAATTCCAGGTTCCCAGGTCGTGTTCAGCCCATAATTAGTTGTCTCTACTCTCCCATTCATACCCAGCCGTATCAGCGAGGGCGTGCTGCTGCTAATGAGGTTCTATAGGATGTTTTAGAAAGTGTTTTTGTATTGTGATAGCACTTGGAGGATTTTCATCATCGCTTACTACCTTGCGCTGTGTACCTGCTCCTTTGCTGTTAATTGGTTTCTCGTCTGTCTCGCAGGGCTCTTTACATGGTGTCACTCACAATCAGTGCAACTCTCTTTCCCTCCAGCTGGGGAACCTGAGTAGTTCATTATTTTATTATTGTTCTTCAATTTGATACAATCTGTTCCTGACCATCTGTACCCACTCATGCTGAGAATATCAATACTGTAATTTTCCATCTCCCTCATAACTTGAGCTCATTTTTCCAGCTTGCAGCATTGTATGTACATGCCAGAATCTTATACATAACATGGAGTGGCTCTGGAGCATCAGCTACTTCAAGGTTTCAGCTTCTTGCTGAGGCAGGATTAGACTAATGCTTGTTGCACAAATTCATTTGGGACTCTCCACTAATCCAAGGAACTGAGATGGAAATTGTCATGGAGACAAAGTGAAGACTTAGCCAGTAATATTTTTAAAGGAGGAGGTGGTCAGCCTTGCATCCAGCTCTCACGCTTGAAGAATCAAGAGAGAAATTTCTGTCTGGCCTCTGTCTTTGATGTATCTAGCCTTGGTAGACCTGTTGGGAGCTTACATAATCCTGCTGACATAACTCTTTGGATCAGAGTCTCCTAAGCAACCCCACACAGCCAGGTACTAGTTTCAGAAATGGGGAAATATGTGGTTTTGCCTGTATCGGGGGGGAGTGTGTGCATGCATGTGTGTACTCCGCATAATTCTGGCAATTTGAATTCTAGTATACTCAGAATTAAGCAGGTTAATTTAGCTTTTCCTCTATTTGTTCATATCTGGTGCTTAGAGGATTTTGAAAATCCTATTCTCAGCCATCAGCTAATTTCATTTACATAGAAAATACTACAAATGTTATATGCTGTCTAGTGGACTATTTTATTATCAGTTTTCTGAAATGCTTTTTTCTTTACATAATGTCTTGAAGTAAAACGCTTCTAAATGGCACGTGATTAGAAATCTGATAAATTAGATCCTTTCAGTATTTAACTAATCCTTCAGATCCTGCAGACTCCTACATTTGTGCGTGTGTGAGAATACGAGGGAAAATAAAGAGGCGTAATGGAGGATAGCAAGAGGTTTCAGTGCTGTTATAAACCACAGGAGTGAAGTTTAGATAGTTTATGGTCCAGTTAACAGAAACTCTCAATAGAATTATATCTCTATAAATCAAAATTTGTCTGTTGCTTATTTTCTATATGTGGTTCTGACTCATGAATCTATGCCCTGTAGAAATTTTTATTCTTTCTTGAGTCATGCAAATGTTGCCTCCTATCGCCCCAGATCTTGCTTTCTCCAGTGATTAGCTCTGTTGCACTCTACTCTGTTGTCATGTATTTTTTACTTCATGTAACATCACCGTTTGGGGAAAAAAAAAAAATTGCGTTGATTTTTCTTCTTTTCCAAAAATGTAGAATTCATTGTACCAAAATTGGAGAAGTACAAGAGGCAATCAGTATATACATGATGTATAACCAATTAGGAAAAAAGTTAATATAAACACAAACAGGATATTTTTGTGCTACTTCCTGCATGCTACCTTCATCCTGCTTCTGAGGATGAAGGTCTGAACGCAGCAAAACATCATTGATAAGCATGTATGGGCACTATCAGATAGAGAGACAATATATTCCTCCCTATGAAAGGGATTAGTCAGGCAGTGACAGGTTTACCTTTTCCTCTTTAAGCTATTCTGTGAAAGAGCAAAGCAAAGCTGAGACATCTTTGCATGTATTTCTCATCCTATGTACTGATACAGAAAAAAAACCCCACATTATATAAAGCGATGGAGTTAAATAGTTGCTGGGTATGACATCATGGACGGTAACAGTGTTGAGTTCAGGGCAATAGCAGATGAATATGTGAAAGCCTAGGATGCTACATCAGGTGGACAAAGTCACAGGGGGCAACTTCCTGACTAGAAATGAGAAACAGTTCCTTGTGAGAGAAGCAAGCAGCCATGTGTCCAACATATCCTCGTTTCTTTCAGGATGTGAGTCAGCGGTGTCATCGCTAGCTGGCCTGCAGTCATCTGCTACTACAGGTTAGATGCAGCTCTTCCATTTTCAAATCTCAGGCTGCATCCGCTGAAGGATAGAAAGAATTTAACTTTTTCTGCTATAACAGAAAGGTTGAGGTGTTGAGCAATGGAAGTGCTTTCAGTAATAGCCAGATGGGCAAAATCTGACTGCCTGTTTTAAAATGAGGTTGTTGATATTCTGCTGCAGACAAATGACATTTTTTTTTGTATGAAATGGATTATCTGTGAAGTGAGATCAAATCTCATCTATTGGTCAATAAAGAGCAAGACAGCTGGTACAGGGCTGGAAGGAATGTCCAGTGAGGAGTGGCTGAGGACTTTGGGCTTATCTAGTTTGGAGAAAAGGAGGCTGAGGGGCGACCTCATTGCTCTCTATGGCTTCCTGAGGAGGTGAAGTGGAGAGGGAGGTGCTGATCTCTTCTCCCTGGTATCCAGCGATAGGATATATGGAAATGGTTCGAAGCTGTGCCAGGGGAGATTTAGATTTGGCATTAGAATCATAGAAGCATTAGGAAGAAATGGTAGACACACTGGAACAGGCTTCCTAGAGAGATGGTTGATGCCTCAAGCCTGTCAGGGTTTAAGAGGCATTTGGACAATGCCCTTAACAACATGCTTTAAATTTTGATCAGGCAGTTGGACCAGATGGTCGTTGTAAGTCCCTTCCAACTGAATTAGTCTATTCTATTCTATTCTATGCTGTTCTGTTCTACCAAAGACACCATTGGTAAAGCTTGCAATCTGGAGACTGGATCCATGGTCTATATAGTTAGGGAAAGCAAAGAGGGAAAACCCCTAGGTCACTGCTGTAAATCACTATTTCCTGGGAGAAGACAAGTTTCCATTTCCATTCATTAAAACTAGATGACCAGAAATGTAACCCATTTTTGATGCAGTTTTGTCAAATTTTGACTTTTCCTACACTCCTCTTGGGGTGCAGTGATTTTCACATAAATAGCAATGCTTTCTTTCCATATCCAACTCATTTTTCTATATATTTCATGGTTGAGTTTTGGACATGGGTGTGTTACAGGCTACTCTTTATGGTTTTTGAACTGCTGATGACCATTAATGCTCTTGAAAATGATGGTGAATGACAAGTGAATACCTATGAAATCCACAGTATCACCAACAAAATGCCATTAGTTGTTATTGATGGTTTCTTACTTGCTGTCCTTTGAAATAGCTGGCACAGGGAGGAATACCCTCGCAGAAAATAGCTGCTCATCAGAACAACTCATGTTCAAGACAGAAATATAGGAAAGAATGCACCCAGCTAACTAGAAGAATTTATTTGGATACTTACTGCTAACACATTGGTGGAAAATAAAAATTATTATTCGTCTAGCCACTGTTATGGAGAAAAGTACAACAGTAATGAGACAAGCATTGTAAGGACAGGACAGCATTGCTGAAGCAACTAGAGACATCTGACCCTCAGTGCAGCTGGATACCTTCTTGCTTTTGCTCATGCAACAGGTTTATGGCCCCTCTAAATTAACATATAGAACAAATTCAATCCACTGTGTGGCTGAGGCTAGAAAGCTTCAATGCCTGCTCATTTTGCTCCACGGGAGACCACGTAAATTCGCTGTGGAAATTTTCCCTGTGCAAAAGTAGAGATGAAGCTGGAAAGTCTTCCTGCAGAAGTGTATCCTGTTTGGGCTTTGTAGTACATGAACTGTATAGCACTTGTTGTAGTCCCTGTTATAACAGACAAGACAGGCTTTAACAGCTGATAGTCTAGAGTATTGTCTCACTAAGAGATTCCTTGCACATTGAGAGTGAAATAACTCCCTTTACATTCAAAGAAGGAAATTCACTACACTTTCTTTTTTTTTTCTTTGAAATGCAGGATGAAATGTCAAAAATTAGCTAGTATTTTATTGCCTTTTCCTTTCTGTCCCTTCTTTTGCAAGACAATTCTTCATAGACAATGATTTCTGGTGGTGTTGGGGGGTTTTTTTGTGTCCACTTGAAAAGAGATAATGTGTCCAGCTGCTGCTCCTGCTTCTCCTACCTCACTATCATCAGGAAAAGCTGGAACTAAAAATATAAATTTGTCATCCTTTAATGTTTAAAATATCTTTGCAGTCTGTCAGCAATCCTAACATATACTTTTCACCTCAATTTCTAAGATGCTGTAGCCTAGGGAAGGTGACAGTTGTGCTCAAAGGTCATATATTTTCTTAGACTAATATTGCTGGTAAAAATAGCTAAGCTGTTGTGTGCATTAATCCCTTCTCAGAATATTTTTATTTCCTACTTATTAGGAACTCATTATGAATGTAATATATTCATGCAGCTAGTGAATGAATCTTGTTTTAATCATACTTGTGCTTTTAAGTACGGCAGAATCCTGGTCTGGAGAGCAGAACATAACGCAGGCATCGTCATGTTACCATGCGTTTGCTGACTCTCATTTGGCCTAATGCAATTTTTCCCTTAGCCTAGTAAAATGCCAAAGTTGATTAATGTTGATTAATCCTGTTCTTCATAAACTTTTCATGCTGCACAATTTGATTTTATCTGAGGTATGTCAGCTAGTATTATGGGGAGCTTTTTTAGGAAAACAGTACTAGAAAGTGTCAGATAAGTGCTAATGATCTCAATACAAAAGAAAGAAATTGTTTTCCAATTAAACTTTAGCTTTTGTCATTCTAGTGCCTTCTGTCTCTGGAGTATAAAATGAACTTTCACAAAATATTGGCTCATTTCTTCATGTACTGGAGCTAAAATTGTAATGAAAGACTTTTTGCTTGAATGAAAAAAAAAAATTGCCTGTACCCTTATGCTTTTAGAAGCAGTTTAGCAGTGCTACCACTTCTGCCTTTGCCTATTATTTGAATTAATTGAACCTCCTGATTAATTTTCTGATCATTTGGCAGATATGAAACCTAGATAGGTAGATTTCTAGATAGAAAATACCATATGCTAAGCTTTAATTATCATCCATTTCAGGCATATTTTCATTATCAAAGCTCCTCTATTCCAGGTGTGTGAGAATTAACCTTAGTTGAAAATCCAAACAGCTAAAGCCCAGCTGCCTTTGGATTTTGAAGAAAACGAGCAGGCAAACCAGTATTTCCTTTCTGTCACCAACAGAGCGCTCAGCTCAAACTGGGTGCAGTGAAAGAAGGACCTCAGTAATTGGCTGGTTTTGCATGGATGGATGTTACTCTGAGAATTTCCTGCTCATGTGATACTTTGGGAAAGGCCTAAAGAGTTCTTCTCCAGCAATGCCCCTCCACCTCCAAACCCCTCTCTCCTTATTTTTCTTCAAAGATCAACTTAATCCCATCTTATGATAATGTCCATGAAAAAAATTGGCATCTTCCACATATTTAGTGTTGCTACCTTTATCTTATTGCTGTCTTCTCCTTTCAACCCGCTGCGTTTATCCGAGTTACCCACCCATTGTGTTTTGTCTACAGTTCTCTGAGCTTTCTGTGGCAACAGGCTGTTGTCTGTGCTATTTTTTCTACCAATATCTAGGGCACTAGACTCTTCATACATGACTAAGCTTTCTAGGCATCACTGTAAGAGTAGTAATAATTCAGGGTATTATTACTACTTTTAACAAAGGATAATGAATTGAGAGATGGAATGACGTAGTAGACTCCATAAAAGAAAAGAGAAAAAGGGAAGAAAATAATTTCTTTCTTGCACAAAATCAGGAGATTTGGGACTTTCAAGCTGTCACTACAATAAGAATTAATATATTCCTGAGATCTGGTACAGGATACTCTGTACGAACTCTGAAGGACAATCTTATGACTGAATGAAAAAAAAAAAAAATCACATAGGACTGAAGAATACTGATGTTTCTTCTGAAGCAGCTTGGGTTTCAGAAATGTAGGAGGGGTCAGGGAAGAGAGATTAGAAGGCAGCAAACAGGGAAGGCAATGCTCATCCATACCTTTCAGGGGCATGTGATGATGTTCTAAGCACCTGCTGTGCCAATGTGAGCTCACACTTTATGTGTTGAATAACGTCTATATACTCATTGTTTTGGATTGTGAAACCTGTGTAGTATCTGACAACTGAGAACAGTTAAAAAGAAACCAAAGCGCCCAAATTGGGTACATTTTTTAATACCAATGGAGGTACTGAATATGAATGAATGGCCTGTGAGAGACCAATAAAAATAGACTCTTGTATGGTTTTGGTAGGATTCTTGAAAATTAGCTGGATAATTGCTTCACTTTTGCAAACAAAATCCTTGACTTATTACTATCAGGGCTTCTTAGAGCACAGGATTTCAGTTATTGCCCAGTTACTTAGAAACATTGGTAGTGCAGGTCAAGAATCAAACAGAAATGTATAACCAAAGAACTCTCATTATGCAGGAATTTTAGCTTTGTTCAAAAATTCCTCCTTTGAGTTGCAACTAACTGAACAACAATCAAAATTGAATTGCCAGATTCAAAGAGAAAATATTGAATAAGTTTACAATCCTATAAAGACTTTTACCTACACCTTTAATTCAGCATGTAATATGCCACACTTAGTTCAGTCAGAATATTTCAAACGGAGCATGTAAACAGAATTGCAGGAATGAGACATGATAGAGTTTTTAGAATTGATCATATTTATGATCTTATGAACTGTATTTCTGTGTATAATTGCTCTGGACAAAACATCCCAAGCCATAGAAATCATGTTTATAAAGTATCCCATTCATAGAATTATAGAATAGTTTAGGTTTGAAGGGACCTTCAAAGGTCATTTAGTCCAACCCCCCTGCAAGGAGCAGGGACATCTCCAACCGGATCAGGTTGCTCACAGCCCCGTCCAACCTGGCCTTGAATGTTTCCAGAGATGGGGCATCCACCACCTCTTTGGCCAATCTATGGCAGTGTTCCACCACCCTCGTCATAAAAAAAATTTTTCCTTTCATCCAGTCTGAATATACCCTCCTTTTAGTTTAAAATTACCACTCCTTGTCCTATCACAACAGGCCCTGCTAAAAAAATCTGTCTCTATCTTTCTTATAAACCCCCTTTAAGTCTTAAAAGGTCTCCCCAGAACCTTTTCTTCTCCAGATTGAACAACCCCAATTCTCTCAGCCTTAAACCAGAAAACAATCTAACCAATTTGAGCTTTTCTTCAGCTAACTTAAGCTAACTGTGCTTACAGAACACCTATGTGCTAGGGCCTCTCCCACATCGTATTTCAAAATACAAGCTGGTACCAGCTCCTGGGTCCAGAGAGAGAAGGCAAATCAATCTCTCACCACCCAAGCTGATTTAGGAATACAGTTGAAACCCCTCCATACCTAGAGCAGCCACTATGATGCCCATGGTGAGCCTTCACTCCTCTAATCCAAAAGGTTTTTGCTAATAGTAGGCAGAGAAAGAGTCTGGAAGTTTCAATGCTACCCACATTCCTCAAGTCACAGAAGGCAAAAGCAGGGACAGGGAGAATGAAGAACTGCCTGCTGTAGGAGAAAAGCAGGTTCAAGACCGTCTAAGGAACCTGAAGGTGCACAAGTCCATGAGACCTGATGAAATACATCTGCAGGTCCTGAGGGAACTGGCAGATAAAGTTGCCAAGCTGCTGTCCATCACATTTGAGAAGTCATGGCAGTCAGGTGACGTTCCCACTGCCTGGAAAAGGGGAAACTTAACCTCAATTTTTAAAAAAGGAAACAAGGGAGACCTGGGGAACTACAAGCCAGTCAGTCTCACCTTTGTGCCTGGCAAGGTCATAGGATCCTCCAGGATCCTCTTGGAAACCATGCTAAGGCACATGAAATACAAGGAGGTGATTGGCTTCATGAAGGGCAAATCGTGCCTGACTAATTTGGTGGCCTTCTGTGACAAGGTTGGAGCATCAATGGACGAGGGCCAAGAAACTGATGTTATCTACCTGGACTTGTGGAAAGCAATCAATACTGTCCCAGATGACATCCTTGTCTCTAAACTGGAGAGTCATGGATTTGCGGGACAGACCACTTGGTGGACAACAAATTGGCTGGACGGCCACACTGAAAGAGTTGTGGTCAACGGCTTGGTGTCCAAGTGGAGACTGGTGACAAGTGGTGTTCCTCAGGGGCCAGTATTGGGCCCAGCCCTGTTTAACATCTTTGTTGGCAACATAGGCAGTGGGATAGAGTGCACCCTCAGCAAGTTCACTGATGACACCAAGCTGTGTGTTGCAGTTGATAGGCTGGAGGGGAGGGATGGCATCCAGAAGGACCTCGACAGGCTGGAGAGGTGGGTCCATGCAAACCTCATGAAGTTCAACCAGGCCAAGTGCAAGGTCCTGCACCTGGGTCGTGGCAATCCCAAGCACAAATACAGGCTGGGCAGAGAATGGATCGAGAGCAGCCGTGAGGAGAAGGACTTGGGAGTGCTGGTGGACAAGAAGCTCAATGTGAGCCAGCAGTGTGTGCCTGTAGGCCAGAAAGCCAACCACATCCTGGGCTGCATCAAAATAAATGTAGCCAGCAGGTTGAGGGAGGTGACTCTGCCCCTCTACTCTGCTCTCGTGAGATCCCACCTGAAGTACTGCATCTAGCTGTGGAGCCTCTAACATAAGAAGGACATGGACCTGTTAGAGAGAGTCCACAGGAGGGTCACAAAGATGATCAGAGGGCTGGAGCACCTTTCCTGTGAGCACAAGCTGAGAGAGTTGGGGCTGTTCAGCCTGGAGAAGAGGAAGCTCCAGGGAGACCTTATAGCAGCCTTCCAGTACCTCAAGGGGGCCTTGAAGAAAGATGGGGAGAAACTCTTTAGCAGAAACTCTTTAGCCTGTTGTGATAGGATAAGGGGTAATGATTTTAGAATAGAAGGAGGTAAATTCAGACTAGACAGAAGGAATTTTTTTTTTACAGTGAAGGTGGTGGAACACTGGCACAGGTTGCCCAGATTGGTGGTAGATGCCTCATCCGTGGAAACATTCAAGGCCAGGTTGGTCGGGGCTCTGAGCAACCTGATCTGGTTGAAGATGTCCCTGCCCCTTGCAGGGGGGTTGGACTAGATGGCCTTTAAAAGTCCCTTCCAACCCAAACTGTTCTATGATTCTATGGTTCTATTCTATAAGTTGGCAAGATTAAGTTACCCTCATCAGCACAATTTAAGGACTTCTCCCTTCTTCTCAGTCTGTGAAGATACTGATCACATGGATAGAGAGGAGGAAAAAGTGGTGGCACTCGCTAAAAGACCAATGTTTTTCCATACTGCAGACAGTTCATTTACACCAGTGAAATTAGGAGGGGCTATTTTATCTAATATGGTTGACATAGTTTACTGTGTTAACCAAGGATAACTCTCTTTTGTGAGAAATGAGAGTAATAAATAAGGAAAACTAACTTTTACCCCTAAATATCTAGCATTCTTCAAATCACTGTGGAGAAGTATCCAACTAAAAGAAATTTGCTTGGAGTAGAAAAAAAAATGCATAGAGAGTAAGCAAAATCCCCCTGAAAAAGAACAAATGAAAATGTAGGTGACATTATACAATATAATTAGCTTCCTCAATTTAGACAGGAGAAAGCTGGGAAAGATCCAAGACTGCACCAGTAAATCAGTCCATGATGGTTTGAAAGCACTTAGTAGAGTGCCTTGGAATCACAAATTGTTGCAGTGTAAATTTTTGTCCTTCCTCAATAGGAATTTGAGGAGTTCTTTGCAAAATGCTTCCAGGAAGAGCCCTACAGGATGCATTTCTTGATGGTTATACATCAGATTTGATCCATCCAGAGTCTGAGTACCAGAGGTTTTCAACCAAGAACATGTTTTCCATTTTCTCCATCCACTGATCCATAACAGAATACTTTAAAGTTGTATCATGTCAGCTACGTAAAGATGTTTTCCAAGTGAATGTTTCAACTTGGGACAAAAATAATGGAAATAATTAGTTACACTGGATTTGTCCCTTATACAAAACACTGGAAAGCAGATGTTAGTGTTACCTTTTCAGGAAAGAATTACACTTAGCATGCTTGAACAATGAATCTACCAATTTACTCTTGTAGTTGCTATGAGGAAGGAATTGGGAGTAAGTATAATGAGACCCTTAGTGAAAGACATTTTGTTACAAAACCAGGTTACAAAACCACTGTTTCCTTGGGAACCCCTCTTGTCTGGAGGAACTGGAAAGGAACAGAAAAAAAAAAAATCAGACAACTTATATTAATAACCCCACTGATGTCAGTACATTTAGATGACTTAAGCCACCAAAGGAAAGTATCGCGTACCTTTGATATATATGACCGGAGTGAATATTCAGTTGTAGATTATACACTGGAAGAACAATTCCAACAGAAGAATGTAAACCAGGAATAGGAATCTGTTTTTTCAGAGTCTGGTAGTGAGCTCGGAACAAGAGCTGAGATGCACAGGAAGGGCAGGTACCTGGAGACGTGTGAACGTGAAGGGCAGAATTTATAGATGTTTCACTACTGAGGGAATTGCAAGTGACCGCTCCTTAAAAATAATTTTCATAAATGATCATGGTACATGGTGATAATTTGTCTTGTTGGTTGATTGTAGATTATTGTTGACACTATTGCTCTGAAGTAGGCAGACAACTCTGTGCTCTGAGTATGTTTTCATCAGTATGTCACCTAGGCAATGTAAATAACAGTAACAGCATGGGACAATTAGGTGCAGGCTAACAGGAACGTGAACAAGTAATATTTCCGTTTAATTGTAGGAAAATGTGAGGCATGATGGGTGGAACTGATGAGGAGAAAGGAAGGTAGAAATGTAGAAAGGTCAAATTGAACCATTTCTTCAGTGAGTCACAGGATGTCTTCTGTTCTGAATCTGCTCTCTCTTTTCAAAGCAAATAGCTAGGTAATATATGGGGATTACAGTTCCTGTCCCTGGATTTGTTTGTTTATAGTTACCCACTCAATGGCACAGGATATAGTGGGAACAGGGCAAATACCAAATAGAAAAGAAAGCTCTTTTGCAGAGCTTTCCTGTAGAAGAAATTCTACAATCATGTTGAGGGCAGGCATTTCTAATTTGTGGATGAAAAATCACAGATGTGTTTAAATGATTACAGAAGCAAGCACCGTAAAACAGGAAAGTTCAGAGGTAAATATCCATTGGAAAGAAATTCAGATGAGTGCAACAATGCACAGAGAACTGTAGTGATGTCTTGCAACCAAAACTATGGTCAGAATACTCTTACTGTTTACGGTTGAGACATGGCATTAAATATTTTTGAGACAACTGTGTAACCAGACAGGGTGGAGAGATTGCTTTCAAGTGGCCTGGTTCTTTTTAATTGTTCTTAAATGAGATGGAGTGATTTCTCTCCTTCCTCACTTCCTCAGGATAAAATGTAGTTTCCTGAAAGAATCAGTCCAGTTAATTCTTCCATTCAACATTTATAGATTGATAAAGACTGTACGATCTTTGGTAATCTGATGACACACAGTTCTACGTTTCCTTCTCTTTTTGACTTAGATGCCAGATTTATCTAGTGCCTGGAAGAAACAAGGAACTGGGTGAGAGCCAGCTGGCTGGAATCCAGTCCGAAAGGTGAAGGTGACGTTAACAGGAAAAGCAGAATGCTTTGAGGACTTGATGAAAATCACATAGTTGATTTTACAAGGGTATCTGCTAAAATACAATATGCTCAGTTTCTAGACTATGGTTTATGTACAGTAATAAAGGGTCTATTATACATAATTTTACATCAAGAAATGGGACAGGCTGCTTTCAGCTAAGAATGCCTATGTCATTTCTTAGACAAAATTAAAATTTGATGAATATATGTTATGTTCAATAGGTATGGATTACTGTTAAGACTTGCTTTACCACAGCCAACCTATCATGTCCCTCTGGTGATCTGTTCTTCCAGAACTTGATTTCCCAAAGGAATGACTTCTTCACCCCAACATCGCTTGCAGAACTCTTTAGCTAGTGAAGGTATCTCCTAGAATTTATTGTCTGCCGAAATATAGCTAATCAGGACCCGGATACTTTTGGGAAGATGACCCTTTTTTTCAGGTCCTTGTACCTGGTTGTAAGTTGGTGTCATAGTCTGTTAGAAATAACGCCAGCTCCAGAAATGTGTGATCTACGGCGGAGACTTCAAACTGTCCAAACTAAACTTAACAAAATGACTTTATTATTGCTACATACACTTATATACATCCAACGTTGATGTCAAATAGGCATTCTGTCTCGTAACGTGAGAGAACAGCAGGTAGAACTGCTGCCTGTAAACAGACTGAAAACCCACAGATCCGTATCGAATTGTTTCTTTATCGTTCTTGGACAGGTTACTTCCCATTTGGGCTGGATGGCATTTGAGGCATTGTCCAGAAATTATTTCTTGCCATCTTGACTGTCCAGGTGGGGGATTTACAGGTAACAAAAACATTTTGAGAGATTTATTCCACCACTGCCTGGTTGCCAGGGCGGGAGGAGGACTTTTATCTCCAGCCTTCTCTCACCGCTGTCACATTCCTGCTCTCCTGGGCTGGGGAAGTCTGTCCGGACAGACGCTGGGGCAGATGTCGCGCCTTGCGCTGGCTGAAGGCTGCTCCAGCCGGACGCTGTGTAGGCGAGCGCGGAGCTGCCCGACCCGCACGGCCGAAGGGCCCGGGGTAGCCGGATGCCCCCTCGGCGTTGCTCTCCGGTTCTCAGCCGAAACCGCGGGCCGCGCCGATGGGACCTCCGAAGGGACGGTGCTGTGGCGGCCCCGCCGCCCTCCCGGGCCGCTTCCCCCCGCTGCCTCCTCCCGGGGGCTGGCGCTCCCTCCGCCAGCTCCCTCGCCCTGGGGCCGCTCTCAGGGACGCCCCCCCTCTCCACTCCCCCGGGCGGCCCCGGTGCCCGGAGCGGCGGGAGCGGCGGCCCCGCATCGCCTC
>WHYT01017587.1:307175-370199 GCA_009806455.1 Tetrax tetrax
TCCGGGGCCGGGGCGGGAGAGAGGGAACGGGGCGGCCGAGGGGCGGGCGGGGCAGGGCAGGGGTGTCTCGCCGCCGAGCCGAGCGTGGGGCACGGCGGGGAACCGGGGGAAAACGTGCCGCCGCGGGAGGGGGCAGAGACGGGGCCGGGAGGCCGCCGCGGCCCGGGCTCGCCTCTCGCCTCGGCCGCGCTCCGCGGGGCGGGCGGTGGCGCGACGGCTTCGGCTCCTCACGCCCCGGCGCCGGCGGGGGCAAGGCGCCCAACATGGCCGCACAGGTGCCGTTCTCACCCGGCGTGTGCCATCGGGAGGAAAGGGGAGGGGGGGCGGTGGGTCGAAGTGGCGGTTGGCGCCGCCGGAGGGGGCGGATCGGCGGCACTGGGCCCCGGGCTGGCAGCGGCGGCCCTGCCCGGCGCTGGCGCGGCCGCCCGGGGCGGAGAGGCACCGCCAGGGCCTAGGCTCCGGCCGCCTGGCTGGGTGGGTTTGCCACGGCCGCCATCTTCCCCCGACAACGTGTCAGCCGCCCGCCCCCGCCCCGCTGCTCTTTCCAAGCGTGAGCCCCGGCGCCGGGGAAAGCGGGGCGCCCTGCCGCCGGCCCGCCCGCCGCGGGCATGGGAGGCGGCGGCGGCGGGAGCTGTCCCGGCGGCCGGGCTCCAGCACCGGGAGCTGTCCCGTGGCCCGTACCAGCACCGGGAGCTGTCCCGGCGGCCGGGCTCCAGCACCGGGAGCTGTCCCGTGGCCCGTACCAGCACCGGGAGCTGTCCCGTGGCCCGTACCAGCACCGGGAGCTGTCCCGTGGCCCGTACCAGCACCGGGAGCTGTCCCGGCGGCCCGGCTCCAGCACCGGGTCTGGTCCCGCCGCCACTGTCCGGGCACGGGGGGCCGGGGCAGCCCGAACTCCCCCTGTGCTGTGCCCCAGCCGCCAAGGGGAACCCGGCCTCCCGGGAGGCGCAGGGGCCCTGCTCCCACCAGCGGCACTGGTCGTGTCCTTCCCCGGGCTGGGTGGGAGGCCCTGAGTAAACTCAGGAAAACTCTCGTCCCTCCATGGCGGAGTAGTTGCACTGACTTCTAACGGCTTGAAAATAAGCAAAGCTGCTACTATTGTGGAGTTGACTTTGATGAGTGTGGTGAAACTGAAGCACTAAGTGGGTTTTTTTTGTACTAAAATCGTTATCGTGTCTTGGACATGTTAAGTGCACCTGGCCCATCACACTCAGTACCTGGAAGCTGTCTTCTGGGCTTTGGTTGCTGACTTGGGAAGTCTGTTTCCAAGATTCATTGCATTCTTGTTAGCATTGTAATGAAAACTTCAGATGTCATTTGTGTGACAGCTACTAAACTGTGAGGCGATCTCCTAAAAACACTTCAATGTCTGTTTAAAAAGATTTTTTACTGGGTGAACATTCTGAAGAATGTTAGTAATGTGAGCACTGTAAATAGAGGGCCATACCTTGTTTTATCACTGCCTCAGTCTCATGCTATACAGTTTGCTGGCTATTGTGATACTTTTATTTTCAAGCAATTTAGACTCCTTTAAATTGCTAAATTGTGTGGCATATAAAAATAAATGAAAGTTTTTGTCTAAAACTTTTGCACTCTTAAAAATCATTAACAAAGAAGGAAATGGAAAATTGTTCAAGTGGCAGTTTAAATACATAATAATAGCATTATCATTGTAAAGAAGGCTCCTGGCAGCTTTTGTTGTGGTCGATAATATTTATGATCCAATATAAAGTATGATTTCAGTATGATACTAGGATCAACTTGAACTGTTAAGCTTCCAAACAAAGAATAAACTGTTCTCAAGTAATGACAGAACTGTTTTCATTTGTAATTTTCAGAATCTTGGAAGCAGACAATGGACAGAACACAGGTCTTCATTAGGGGGTTTAGTTTTTCATTGTGTCTCCCTAAAGCTTCCTCTTGAGTTCTGTGTAAGCCATGAGGGAAATGGTGTGGCGTAAAGCTTATACATGAAGGATAGCCTAAAACAGCTCTCTCGGGAAAATGCTGTTGTCAATGGAATTTGGATAGATGGGTCACAATATTTTACAGGATACTGAGCAGTGATCTGGTGTCAGATGAATTACTTACCAGTTTCATTTTTCTTAAAGTGAAGTGGCTCCTTGAACCATCAGGTACATGTTTATTCTGAAAATATCTACAGATTTATTAAGCATGGCCCCCCACCAAAATAATATCAGAGCTTGTTGTGCATTTTTAGGTAGATATTACTGACTTTAACGTTCTTGACAGATGTTTTCCTTCTGTCAGGAGAAGAGAAAGAAGAAAGAAAGCCCCCTCCCCCCCTTCTATATGAATGAACTGCTCTTATTGCATAGAGATAAATACAGTGCTAAGTCCTGCGGTCTTTGTTCAAGTGTAATTCTCCTCGAAGGCAAGCTCCCTTTGAAGTGGAAGGTATTTTTGTCTGACTAAGCAATAAAATTGTGTCATTTTATTCCATGGAGAAATATGGAAGGATAAAAAAAAGATACTGCAAACAAGCGTTGGCATTTAGAGATATTATCACAAGAACTGTTCAAATGTTGTAGAAAGGGACAAGCATGGACTGCCTCTAATTTTTTTTCGGTAATTTATGGTGATTGAGTGTCAGTATGAATGGCTAGTCCCTGGGCTCTACTGCCTTTCTCCATTCTATTTCTATTTTGTGCTTTGCAAATTATTTTGCTGTGCCCATCACTGTGGTATTTGAGCATCTTCCAAGAGTGCATTAAGTAGTGTGACTCACATCTGTAATGTGGACTATTTATTCTTTTCCTTTCACTCCCTGGGGTAAATATGTGTGGATTTAAAATAGATACATAACTTCTTCTCCTTATGCTTGTTTTACTCTTTTTGAGGAAAGGATATGCAGATGGTATTGAGTTGTAATCTGTAGCAACTAATAGTGATCAGGTCAGCATGAATTCTTGCCAGGATTTGCGGGAACATGATGGCATGGAAAGCAGAAGCTTTCCAGATTTCCTCTCTCCTTTGGCCTGGTTCAGCCTGTGAAACACGCCTAGCTACAGTTGTGCACTGTGTTCCTGTGGCAGAGCTTCTGCTTTGAAAAGAAGGATGGGCAGCAAACTCTGCTGCTTCCTCTGTCTCTCTTCTGGAATTTTTGGGACCCTCAGAGTGCATTTTTCAATGTCATGTACTGAGAAGGTGCCTTTTTGGCAAAGTTATTGAACATATATTTTGCATAATATTGAATATGTGTAATGAATGACACTCAGAGAAAGTGAGTTTATGTCTGTACACTGAGTTTAAGTCCTGTCTGCTCTTATAGGAATATTTACATATTTTCAACTTTTACCTTTGTGAGTGTTTTACTTTCATGGATACAGCATAGAACTTTTGATGATGACTTTGCCTTTACATTATGCACATCCTTCCTCTTATAAATTCTAGTTTTGTGTTTGGAACCTTTCTAACAGATTTTAGGTAGCACAGTTCCTCCATATGGATTGATTGTGGGGTCAGTCTTGCACTTTCTCACTTTTCATTTGTACTTTATTTCTATATCAAAGGACTGGCTTGAGAGGATGCATACAGGAAAAAAAAGATTTGTAGAAGACACTGGGATGCTGACATTATTTGTAAAGACTCATGTTTCAGCCTGTGTGGGGTGTATATACACTTTTCTACTTGCAGTATCATGAGTTTCCAGCTCATTTGCCTAACTATTCTAAAGATAAAATGGTCTCCTTGTAAAGTCAGACTCACAGCTCTGAAAATACACGCATTTCAGCTTTTCATGGGTATCGATAGTTTAACCCCCTAGAAGGCAAGTTTTCCTAGAAGAAATTGCATTATGAAATCATCCAGATTTTCATATATTTGCAAAGCATCACAGATTTACCATGAGGTCCTTATAAAAGATCTCTTTTGTACGTGTGTGTGGCTGAAATCAACTGGCATTGTCATCTCTTTTATCCAGGAGGAGAAGACAGATGGAAACACGGTGGGCTAGCTAGAGAATGGTGGCTCTCTGTTAGCCACCACCGTCAAGTCCAGAGTAAGCTTTAGGAAGGCATGACTGGCTGCAGCCTTGCGTGTGCTCAGTTGCTGTGCCTGTGATTGCACAGCCATGGTGAAGTCTGGGTAGAGACACCGACTGAAACACAATCTCTGACAAGCAGACCTCAAAGAGACCAGATTGTGTGGGCTCTGTGTGGCACCGTGGATGAGTGAGTGGTGGGGCAGAATGCTGGGCCTGGGAGAGAGGAAGCAATAGATTGATGGCTGTGAGTCACAGCAGTGTAAATATCTGCCTCACAAAGTTATTGTACTGCTTTATAAATAATTATCTTGCTTTATAAATAATCAGCTCTGTTTTCTACACTGCTTTGAAACCATTGTGTGTTTAGGATTTGGATTTCGGGGCTGGAACGATGAGAGAGGTGTAGGTGGTGATTATCAGTTTTGGTTTTTTGGAAATAGAGATATGTATATGGGAATTTCCAAAGTTTATAGGGTAATGCAAAAAGATTTGCTTTTGACTAGATAGTAAACTAGGACTCCAGGCAATGTTGGTTGTTTAACTTATGCTTCCATAACTTCAGACTGTGTTTTGTCTGAATCTGGAGTGCTGATCAAAACAGTCCATTGCTACACCACTCATCATCTTGCTCTTGTTTCTGTGTATTATAAAATAAAACATGATCAAGGTGACTTTAAAAGTAATCTCTTTATGCAGTGTAAAATAAGTGATAGTGGAAGTTACACAAAAAAATCCCTGAGGAAAATAGTTGTCCCCTTCCGTGCCCTGCCCTGCCCTCTTCCCTGCCCTCATCCCTTCCTGCTCCCTCATTCTCTGCAACCTCCTAATGTTCTTTATCATCTCCCCTTTCTTTTGTTTTAACAATTTGTACGGCTTTTTGGGCCTCTCTCAAAACTGTCCTTACTCCTTACTCTCTTCTCTTACCACATGCTTAGACATTTTGTACTGCAGATGATACTTGTCAGGATGTCACAGCTTGTATCATTTGCTCTTCAAGAAGACCCAGTGTTTACAACTGTTCTCTAAAGTATCTAGCACACTTTTGGGCACTATCTGCAAATAATAGCAGTAGTACTTCCTCTTAGTGACTAAGCAGAATGTATCTGGAGATTATACAGACTGGCAGTTACACTAATTACTGGGTTTGCTAATGTTAATGTTGGGTAAAGTTTCAGAAGACTGCAGTAGTGCTGATGTTCCTGCATTCAAAAAGTACAAGCAGTATGTGTTGGGTGTAGAAAGGGGGCCGAGTAATAGAAATGGGGCGAATGTGGGGCTGAATAATAGAAAAGCTGATACAGAACGTAGTTAACAAAGAACCCCAAGATAGTTATTTAACACCAGCCAGTATATGCTTTCTGAAACCTTGTCAAATAAATCTGCTTTTGCATTCTTTGAAACAAAAAGAAGATGACATTTAATTTTACACCTTAAAGACAAGAGTGTAGATTGTACTTTAAGGCACTGGGACTGCATTCTAGAAAGTGGTGACTGGGTGAAATTCAGTGAGTCTCTGGAAGTGAGCTTAGGGGTTGAATGGTCCATTCAGGATTTTGTCTGCATGCAACTGTGAGCTGGGTAACATCTCAATAACTGAGAATGTCAAGTAATTGATTTTTCCACTGAAGCAACAGCTTAATTAGTGTATATATTGTAAGTGCAAAACTACACAGAAGTGATAGGTTACCACAGAACTGATATAAAATGTGTTTTTACCCTGCCAATGAAGTTTTAAAATACTTGCAGCATATTTGAAAAGGTAATATAAGGGTTTGAACTTTGAAATGTAATCCAGTGGAATGTGAAATTAGCCATGTCTGTAAACGTTCCATTTTTATCTATAAGGTAGACTTGACAGTTTTGGGAATTGTCTTCAGCTGAATGCCACCTCTCACTCCTCTGCTTTACTGGCTTCCTTAAAGTTTTCCTGTTGTATCCAGAGTCAGTCTGAAGGCTATGATAGTTTCTAAGTCCATTAGGCCTGTCTTTTCAGAGAAGGACTTTTTTTGTGTGTTGCCGTCTTTCCTTTTTTCTGAACATCTCTGATGGTTGGGTGGTTTTTTTTTTTTCTTTTTGACAGGAAATTTAGGTGATAAAAGCCAAAAGAATGCAAGAAATTATGAGTTATGATCTTTTGTATACTTGTTTGACAGCAACAGACATGACACCTTAACAATGAGCTTTGAGGTGGGGATGAGTTTCTGAGTTAAGATTAGATCATGTGGGCTGTCTTAATCATATGTCTTAGTGTATCATGGTTAATAGCTACAAGTCATCATGGACAACCTAATATCTTTAAAAGTTAGCAACAGTGAGTCTTCTTAATTTAGACTCATAAGCAGGAGGAATCTCTTTAAATACTAATTGTTTAAAAATTGTTTTTCAGACAAATTAATTAATATTGGAAATCTTAAGTTCAATTCAAGCCACATTGTTTTCAATGCTTACTGAGTTTAGATTTTGTCTCTTTTGCAGGACTATGTGGTGTAACAGGAGGAACTGTTACATCCTTGAAGTCTAACTGTCTGTTGAGGGTATATTGTAGTTTATTATTAAGAACAGCTTACACCTGATCTGGTAGTGCTTTTGTACATTCAATAAACTCCAGCAACTGCATCTCATGATTTGTTAAACTTCTGGTGATACAATAAAATTGCAGAATCAGTGCTGTGCTGAAAAGCTACTCCTGCACGATACTGTGTTTGACTGTTTCCTCGTGTTGTTTCTTCACGGTACTGTCTTGAAGCTGCAAAGGAATCCGTCAGGACTAAGGTTATAAGAGTAACAGTACAAGATTGTATATGGCGTTTAAGAAGTTAATACCTATCAGTGTTGGAGGGTAAGAGTTCAAAGTAATTTATATTGTTCTCTGCTGTTTTCATTGAAGGTGGAAGACAGTTTTTTTTATAGCCTTGAATTCAAGTATCAGCTGTCATCACATTTCTCTGCCTAAACATGTTTACAGGGTGATCTTAGTTGCATTTTCATAAACTGAAATTAAATTAATGCATTTTGATAGAGGAGGAGTTTGTAATAGTGTACTTTATGCATCTTTTGAAGTTTTGCTGTGAGACCCTATAAATATCTTTGATTTAGACTCTAAACTCTTTTATTAAAACTATAGTGAGATATCCTGTTTATTCTTGCAGGAGCTAGGGAGAGCTGAACTTGTGTTTCAAAAGAGTCTGCGTGCATCTATTTAGAAAATTCACAAAGAAAATCTTTAAACTTTAAATAAAACATTAAAAAGTTATTTTCTTTATACTGTCTCTGTTGGGTTGGTTCTTCTTAAATCTCATAGGAAGTTGTTTAAATACTTCCTGATAACTTATTCTTTATTTAACATTAATATTTTTAAGGTGAATGGTTTCTTTTAGCAAATATGATATTGTATTTGCACATAGAGAATCTCACAGGTCATATAGCATTACTAGGTATTTGATATTAGGTGGCATTTTGGTTCTATGTATTTGTAAGGGCAGTCTTTCTTTAGAATGTGTATTATCTTAAGCATATGAAGGACACCAAATGTTCTGACCTTTAAATAAAATTGTGAGTTAGAAGCAGTCAGCCCTTTTTGGAAAATGTTTTGCAACCATCTCTCATATAACTTTTCAGAAATGAGTACTCCAGTGTGTCAGCAAGAAATCTTTTTTGATATATTGTTACTCTAACTCTTAGTGCATTTGTACATTTTTCTCTTCGCAGAAAGGATGAGTGAGAAGTAATGCTTTTAAAGCTATTTAAAGCCCAGATAACACATAGAATAACAGGAAATCGGGCTGGTTGGAACCTCAAGAGGAACCTTCCAATTCATCCTTTGCCTCGAGGTATGCCCAGCTACGAGACAGCAATTCATGACACTTATTTGTCTGATCTAGTGATTCCCAATTGTGAGGGCCACCTAGCCAGTGAAACAAATAGGCTTCATGGATGAGGCAAGAGCTCATAACAGATGACACACAGAATTTGGGCTAATCAGTTCTGCAAGAGCTGTGCTGCCTACATAGGAGAAGGTGAGGAGTTGGCCAAACAAATCTTAGGGTAAAGCTCTTGGATCCAGTACAAAACTTTTGCAGCTTTTTCAAATGATGGTTTGCTAATGAACAATATGAAAACAATGAATCCAATTACTGACTGACCAGAGATGGAGATTCCTTGAACTCCCTAGGTAATTTGTCTTAGTCACTCAAAGTTGTTGTCCTTACTATTAGATTTTTTCCCTTACTGTTAAACCTAAATCTCTTTCCTGCTGTTTGCTACTTACTCTCTGCTCAGTGAAAATGCAGAGCAGTCTGTTACTTTTCTGTTTGCAGCAACCTTTTCTATTGTTCACAAATGTGATCATGTCTCCTCCTGTAGATTCTCATAATCTCCTTTCTGTAGACTCAACATATTTTCTAGACTTTTGACTATTCTTGTTGCTGTTTTTATATACTTTCTAACTGAACTTTTTTTTAAAGACAATGTCCAAAACCAGGTACAGTATTCCAAACAAAAGTGTATGGGGAGAGCACAAGGATAACACCATGTGTCTTGCACAGAACACTTCCCTTGTACAGTCAGTGTCATGTGTGTTTGGGTTTTTTGTTGTGGTATAGCGTTATAGACTCGTGGTCAGCTTGTGATCTACTATACCTTCAACATGCTTTTCTGTAGAACCACTGTTGAATCAATCATTCCTCATTTTGTATTTTGAAGTTTGTTACCTCAGCTATGCACAGTGTTTTTCTTCATCCCAGATGAGTTGCATTCTGTCTGTATCAGATGCCTCTTATGGATTTTGCATTGAAGTGCTTAAATAAAATGTGCAAACAGCCCTTGGAGCAAGAATGAGGATTTGCCTCTAGAGAGTATCCTAATTACAGCGCTGTTTAGACTTTCTCTTGCTTGTCCATACATTCACAGTTGCACAACTTTATTGGTAGGATGCAGAATAATCTTATTACAGTTTTGCCCATTGGTTGGTTGTTAGGGAAAAGAGAGCTCTGTTCAAATATTCTCAATCTGAGGCGGGTCTACAACACAGGTCTTGCACCTCCTTGGAAAGACATAACTGCTACACTATTGTGAGGGAAATAGTATATTTATTCAGTCCATGGAAGCTGTTGTCTGACTTAAAACAAATTTGACAAAAATGTTGAGATCCTAAAAATGTTGAGATCCCAAAGATATTTAATTACTAAGGGTCTAATGAAAAAGTAGATGGGTACTGCAAAGGGATTGCCCACACTCCTGGCTGTGGAAAAGTCTGCTCACACCATATTACATACCAAGGAGTTCTTGTAGGAGAGGACCAGCCATAGAACTCATAGAACTGCTTGGTTAATGAAAATTATTGCCTTAGTTTTGGTATCTTTTTCGTTCCTATGTTAAAACATTTAGTGCTTGGGTTAAGAATTGAGCCTGGAGAATCACTGGGATTCTTCTGACTAGATGTGAATATCTACAGTGTAAGATGCCTATATCTGAAATGGCTTAGATTCAATTTAAAGGAAATGGAAATAAAGATGTGCCTTTAGGATGTGATCCATCTCATCTTAAATTGGACATTTCAAATAGGCTGGATGAATTGCAGAGCCTATTTCTGGCTCTGGACTTAAAAAGAAGATAGAGTGAATGTGTCAGATGTAGAGGTCTACCTTGTAGACATCTTGAGCTACATGAAGTTGAATCTCACCCTCAGAGTTCTGCCTTTGAGAGTAACTCTTCGCTATTTCATCTTACAAGAATGCCATAGCCACTTTCCCTATTGGCACTGACTTTTATGGTTCTCTAGAATTCTTCAGAAGCCTGTTTGCCAAACTGTATCTTTTGCTTATATTTCAGTCAATTATTAATTAGGCCATGATCATTTATCCATATCTTTACTATTTTAGACTCACTGCTGGGAACCTGAGTATGGTTCTGTTCTAGTCCAGGGTTATTCTTAGGATTTGGTGTATCTTTTATATTAAATTCAGAAAGCCTTCGAAGAATGACATGTAAAAAAGACCTTGGAATACAAGATCTTTCCAGCATGTGGGATTAAGCATAACTATCAACAAAAGTACATTGCAAAGAAAATCTTCACATGTCATTCACCAATAAGAATTATTAGTGGATATTTTAAGCCAAAAGATAGAATTTCATAGCTGACGCTAGTCTGATTACTAGATGAGAAGTTACAAACACAGGATTTGTCTAGTACTTTTAAACTTAAACCAGTGTAACATTAAGACCCAAAGAAAACTCTATAAACTCAACTTAAGTTGATAATTTCTTTCCATAACTCACACACTTTCTTTTGCTATGTTTCAGCGGAAGTTAAAGAGATTTCAACATATGCTTCGATTATCTCCTATGTTTTGAATTTCTTCTTTTCTGCCAGTTAGCCCATTGCTTTAACAATATTTATTTAGCTACTCTGTATTTACAAGTTGATAGGTCACTTTTGATATTAGTCTCTTAAAAAACATACTGTTGAATTGCTATGCATTCTGAATTCAGCACTTTCTTGCTTTAAAGGTATAGAAATCAAGTATATTTTTGCTGAATCAGGCCCTGAGACAGTTTGGGAACATGGGTTTTGATTCAGCATGCTTTCATTAATTTGGTTAGTCATTGCGATTATGATTCATTTCATTCCGTGTAACCGACTGCTGCGCAGTAAGTGACAGCTGAACCATGTATTATCTAACAGCTAGAGAAATAGCATCACTGTCACGTTTAGAAGGCTGAGGATTATACTTTTATTGAACACATGTTTTGTACTAAAGTTAAAATGCTTCAGGAAAGTCTTACTGTTTTCAAGCTACTTGTAGCATTACAGGTATGAAATATCACAGTAAACAATATGAACTATTTAAAAATAAGAACTTAGCTTTAATTTACGAATAGAATGAAGCTTCTTGTTCTGATTTTTAATAATTTACTTTTGGATTGCTTGTAAAATTATGCTTGTGGATGCTTTGCTGATAGTCTGATTTACATATAAGGAGTAGGTTTGAGGAGCTAAATTTAACTGGATGGGAAATATTTCTCAAGTGCTGATATTACTTCCATGCTAATATATATCCATCAGAACACATTTCAAGTGAAGCAGTAATTTTAATTATTCTGCTGAAATTTACAAAAAATGCCAGGGAAATTCAAAAGTTAGCAGATTGTAAAGTTAGGCAAAACCCCAATATGATTTAAAGAAAATTGTATTTTTACCTAATATCCACATTTCTTTTTAGAAATAGTATCTTCCATGTTTAAAATATGTATCAGAAATTCCAAATATATTTTTTCCTGCTCAGCTTATAGTTTATCTGAAGAAATGCTGTAGAGTGTGCTCTGTGAAGGCACTGAGCCAAGAAAAGGTATTTTCAGGGTGGAGTACAGAGAAACTACTCAATATTTGACAGCTTTGAATTTTTCTGTCTGCTTGATATCTGAACATGCAGGTAGCCAAAGATGAATGAAATTTAATGGATTATGGCAGAGCACTGATGTACATTTGTATATTTTGAATTTATTTAGGCATAGTTGGAAGGTAAGTTTTTTTAGCTACTTTGTAGTGTTTATATGAACGTGCCTACTGCAGATTTTACTGAGTGTTCTTGTCTAAAATTTGGTCTGAGTTATGTGTCTGAAAAGTCTTTATAACACAGATTTTCTCTTGTATAAGAGAAGCTTTTATGTGGAGAGAAAGACAAAATAAACATTTAGTTAGATTTTTAAGTATTAGTATTTTAAGTATTAGTACTGGGTCTGCACAAACAAGAGTGATAATCATTGTAGAATTAGGCCATGATCACACTGACACTTGTGCCTCAACTTAACTTCTCAGACATAAATAACTATTTCTTAACTCAGTAGGACCAATTCTTTACAAGTAAGAGATTCATTAATTAAAGAGAATATAGGTTAAAATAGTGCCTTTGTTTAGACTTTGTAGTTTTGCCTAATAACACTTCAAAATAGTTTAAAGAAAAGCATTCACTGAAACTGGAGTTTCACCATGGAAGTTCAGTCATGGTTCAATAGCTAAGAAGCAGTTTGGCTTTTTTTTTTTTTTCCATTTTTAACCATTGTACATTGTAGAATATACAATATGCTTCGCAAATTACCATGTTTACTCTTTTAATAAGAAAGAATTTCCTGAAAGTTTACCAGTAAAATTCATTAGTTCAGTGGATCATTAAGTAAGTAATGGCACTATTGTTGTGTATTTTTGGTTGTTATTATTGGAATAATTGAATGATATACTCCTAATTTTATTCTTAGGTAAAATAGGAAGAGTAGTTTAGAATTGGTAGCATTTTTTTTTGTCACTCTTTCTAGCTACAAGTTTTTTCTTTGACAAGGGGCTTAGGAGTGTTTTATTGTAGTAATCCATGAAAAGTTTATTTGTCTTTCAAACGGACTACTGTTCCTAAAACAAGTAAGACTAAGCACTTCCTTAATAATGATAACCTATTTTAAAACAGTTCTTGCCTCCCATTGGCACTGTTGGGTATTCAATAAAGCTGCCAACAAGAAAGATGGTGGCTTGTGTAGAAAGAGGGAAATTGCCATTAAATACCTTCTATCTTGGACACAACTAAGTTTTATTCAGTATTTATAAAGTTACTGAACGGTATTATCGTCATGTGGAAGGAGGTTTGCACAAGAGCTCTACTGTGCATTTCCATTGCTTAATGTTTGGTCATCATTAGTATCTTTTTTAGGGATGGTTTGAACATCTGCATAATAGTTTTTATATTTACATTATTGAAATGTGTTCTGGCCTTAGTTTCAATCTAGTAAAGTTTTTCTTCAAAAAATTTCTCTGTGTGAAACAAAGAGAGGAAAGGGTTTTTATTGAACTCTTGCCCATCAACCCAATTATTCTTTGCCTTTTAATTCATAATTAGGTTCATATTGCCATGATAAATGAAAAATTATGTAAGAATTTACATGGAAGCACGTAACTCACTAGATTCATAGCTAAAAATTGTATCACTTTTTTTTTTGGTATGGAGTAAGTATTTGTATTGGGTTTATGTGCCCAGATGTTGGAGGGGGCACTGCACCTGTGGCTTCTGTGAGAAGACACCAGGAGCTGCCCTCATGTCAGACAGGGCTGCTTTCATCTCCCTCCAAAATGGACCTGCCACTGGCCAAAGCTGAACCCATCAGTGACACTGGTGACGTCTCTGCCATAACATGTTTAAAAGAAGATTAAAAATGCTGCATAGCAGTTGTGAGAAAGAGGAGTGAGCAAAATGTGGGAGAAATGGCCCTGTGGACACCAAGGTCAGTGAAGAAGGAGGGGGAGCAGTAATGCTGCTCCTGGCAGAGATTCCCCTGCAGCCTGTGGTGCAGCCCATGGTGGAGCAGGTTGTCCCCCTGCAGCCCATGGAGGTCCACGGAGGAGCAGAGATCCACCTGCAGCCCGGGGAGGAGCCCATGCGGGAGCAGGCGGGTGCCTGAAGGAAGCTGTGGCCCTGTGGAGGGCCCGTGCTGGGGCAGGCTCCTGGCAGGACCCGTGGCCCCTGGAAGACCCATACTGGAGCAGGTTTTCTGGCCGGACATGTGGCCTGTGAGTGGGATCCCTGCCGAAGCAGTCCATTCCTGAAGAACTGTACCCCATGGAAAGGATCCATGCTGGAAGAGTTCTTGAAGAGCTCCAGCCTGTGGGAAGGAGGCATCCTGGAACAGTTTGTTAAAGAGTGTATCCCATGGGAAGAACCCCATGCTGGAGCAGGGGAAAAGTATGAGGAGGAAGGAGTGACAGAGACGAAGTGTTATAGACTGACGACAATGCCCATTCCCTGTCCACCTTCACTGCTCAAGGGGTGGAGGTAGAAGATTCAGGAATTAAGCTGAGCCTGGGAATGAGGGAGGGGTTGGGTGAAGGTGTTGTTAGCTCTGTTTTTATGTCTACTGTTCTACTCAGATACTAATTGGCAATAATTTAAGTTAACCTTCCCAAAGTGGAGTCTGTTTTGCCCATGAGGGTAACTGGTGAATGATCTCCCTGTCCTTATCTCAACCCACAAGCTTTGCTATCTTGTTTTCTGCCCTGTCCTACTGAGGAAGGGGAATGACAGAGAGCAGCTCGGTGGTTGTCTAGCAGTCAGCCAAGGTCAACCCACCACAGTATTTTGCAAATATATTTACAAAGGCTAACCTGAGCCTGGTGGCACCACTCTTCCTGGGTTCCCTGCAGAATCAACACAGCAAGATAAAGAGAGGCTTCTCCAAATGGTGGCTTTGAGGAGCTAAATTCAGCTGCAGATCCCCAGGCAGTTCTCCATGTCAGTGCAGCACGGGCAACTCCATCACCAGCCCAGCTGCTCCTTCCTGCTTCCATGACACCATCTTGGCCCTGGTGCAAGAGTCTGCTGAAGTTGCTAGTGAAGCTGCTTTGGGGGAGTTAAGCTAATGAAAAATGTTTTCTCCTTCACCATTTCGGCAGAGCATTTTTTTAAGCTACACAGAGGAACTGCTCTGGTTTAGTGTACAGTCCTGCAAGCTGCTGAGCTAGCACAACAGAGGGGCTGGGAGTGATTAGCTACAGTACTTTTGGAGTTTCTGGGAGCAATGGACTTATTCCACCATTATTCCCACAGTCTGCAATGACCAGTCATGGTGCAGTCACTGAGAAAAGCAGCAGTCAATACTTACAAAATAATTTCTGGTTATGAAGATGCCATTTGAGGTCTATGAGTCAGTGCAGCCAAAATCAGTGTTTGGAGCTTTTCTCATGAAGAAAATAAAGAAAATTCTAATAAAATTTTGCTGTTGAATAGCTGGAGTTGGAAGACCATTGCTGGTGTTTGTTCAGCTAGAACTAGGTTTTGTCTCTCCATATCAAAGAGTGTATGCAGGTTTTTTTTCTCAGACACTTTTAAAACTCTGATTTTTTTGCCATAATGGAATAAGTTTGTTCAGCTCATAGAACATGGAAAGAAAGGAGAGAGGGAATACTGTAGATGAAGCTGGCTAAGTGAATGGCCTCTAGAAAGCTGTGTTTTTGCATTTTCCAATGTGACCTGGGACATACATAATGAAAGATGTGTAGCAGAGGTGCTAGTTGTAATGCACACACAAGCTCTTGTATTTTCACAGGTGATTGAAAACTCTTTTTGTTGTGTAACATAATGGGAGAGCTGCTTTGCCCCTAGTATTTCAGTTGTTGTATGGAGATAAGATCTTCTGATTGTTCAAGTTATGTGATGGCTTTGGCTCTAAGTTTGTTTGCAATTTACTTGAGATATAGGCTACATAGATATTTTAAAAAAGAGCACAGATAAATAATTTTGTTGTAATTTAGTCTGTTATTAAAACAGATTTTTAAATAGTGAATCCTGTAGATGACAATTATGATTGAATTTTAATTTGCTAGGGTCATGAACTCCTGAACTACCGAAAGTTTGTAAGATTACACAGAGAAACACAAAATGTGAGCTTACCATTGCTACTGTCTATACCAAAATAAAAGAAAAGATAGACCTTGCATCAAAGCATTTAATTTTTTTCCACTGGTAATAAAAATATTTGATTCTGCTAAGTTATAGACTTGCAGACATACTTGTGCATCTGATATGTAGCCTCATTGACTTAATTGAATTTTTGAAAAAATGATTGAGAAATACAGCAATTAAAAATATTACCACTCTAGTAGCAATTTTCTGAATGCCTACCTAGCTATCTTATTTTTAAGCAATGCTATATTTAGAAGGACATTACATTCTTTCAGAAGAGAAATAAATCTATTAGGACTAGAACTATTATGTAGGACTATTAAATATTCACATGTTTTGTACTACTTGGTTGCTAATATTAGCTTGGTATTCATTAGGAGATACATTCTACTATTGGTTGGAATTTTTTTTTCTCTTGGTTTGCTATAAGAGTCATCTTTGATCTGCATTTTATTGAAAAATAAAACAGCTGTCCCCTTTCTTACACCTCCTTCTAGAATGCTGGTAAAAATTACTACAGAGCAATATTTTAACATGTTAATGTTATACCCCAAAATGAGTATGATGGTCCTCCTTTCAGAATCAAAGCACACTTTTCTGGAATGATTTGCTGCCCTCAAATATGAATAAATTATACATTTGAAAATGTCATATTCACTCAGAAGCCAGCAATTTTATTAATACTAACTAACTGCCTTTTGAACATTTTTTCTATAAATACCAGATACAAATTTCTGGAGGGTATAGGAGGCTTTTACTTTTTCACAAGTTAATATTCAGACTATCTCAGTGGCTGGTTCAACAAATGTCCAGCGTCTGGCTGGATTATAGTGACTCCATTACTGGTTTGTACTGCTGGCTTGAATGCCTGTGTTATTGTAAAAGGAAATACTAAAAGTTCTATCCTCCTAATGCTGTGTGTAAAGAATATGCACTTCTACGAGACGTTTCTCTCTGTAGAAAATGAGGATGGTACTTCAATAGAGATCTATCTGTGATGATAATGGAATTACTCTGAAAAAAAGGAATATATAATGGAGGGCATGTTCATTTTAAATAAGACTTTTCTTCCATCTAAGAAGTGATACATTTCTTCCAGTGCTCCAAATATGTTTAAATTATGTAAGTGCTAGTTTAGTATTTTTAGTTTTACTTACATTATACAATATAGGATTTTAGAATTTTTGGTGTTTTATAACCATTTTGCATATAAAAGTGTTCTGGGAGATGAGCACTTGAATCTGTAAATCCTATAGATTTTAATAAAGATTAATTTTGAATCATACGCTTTCTCCATCTCATTTTTTATGGGTGCAGCTTGTAAGAAAATATTTCGGTTAGACCATATCACTGGTGAATAAACCACCTTATAGCTTTTTTTGGTGATGTTTTCCTGAAAATTTTGTTTCTGTAATAAAATGATTGAGCCTGATTTTGGTTTAACTTGCATTCTTTTATTCTGTTATGATTATATGGATGTCATTAGATCACTTCTGATTTAATCTTATTGTCAAAGAAAAAAAATTAGGCCCATTATTCCTCATAATTTATGTCAAAACCTATAATGGCCACGCGGGAGTGAGAGAATGCAGACAGCCTTGCTCCTGTCCTGTAGAATTTAAGCAATGAATTTGTAGTTCCTGAACTGGCGCTTCTGCCTGTAGAAGAGTGGAGAGAACAGTCTGAAGCAAACTGAAGTGAGGTGTAGGGCCCATCCTGGAGAAATATTGAAACAAATAAAAACCCATTCTGTCACGTTGGAATTGCATTCTTTGGTCTCTTCTTCCATTCTCACTCAATACAGAGGACCCTTACCGTATTGTCATAATCACTGCACAGGCTTCCAAATCTTAGAATCATAGAATCACAGAATGGTTTGGGTTGGAAGAGACATGCAAAGGTCATCTAGTCCAACCCCCCTGCAAGAAGCAGGGACATCTTCAACCAGATCAGGTTGCCCAGAGCCTCATCCAACCTGGCCTTGAATGTTTTCAGAGATGGGGCTTCCACTACCTCTCTGGGCAACCTATTCCAGTGTTCCACATCCCTCATTGTAAAAACTTCTTTCTGATGTCTAATCTGAATCTACCTCCCTCTATTTTAAAACCATTACCCCTTATCCTATCACAACAGGCCCTACTCCCTGTCTTTCCTGTAGACTCCCTTTATGTACTGGACGTCCACTGTAAGGTCTACTTGGAGCTGCCTTCTTACATTTACTATTAATAATGCTTGAGCTGGAGGTGTATGTATTGAAAGCATGGATTGGCTGCTAATATTTTGCTGATGTCTTTATCATTCTTACACAGTAAGGTGTTTTCTGGTAATTTCTTCAAAGATTGATAGTATTTTCCCTTCGTAGAAGTGGATAAACATCATAATGTCTAGTGTTCCACTAGGTGTAGATCAGTGGATAAAATCTGTAAAATAAATACAGGAAAGTGAGACAATTTGACCAGAATGCCATAGCAAGAGAGTAAAATGATGGTTATCCCCTACAACTATTGAAATTAATCAATCTATTCACTGTACTTGTTAAAAATGAACTTACAATGTAGTCAAGACATTAGCAAGCCTTGTAGTGTCATCAGTGCTTGTGTTCGCTGTTGCTTCTAGAGGGTTTTTTTCCTTTCTTTTTTTTTTTTTTTTTGGATCTTAAATACTTCATTAATCTCACACATCTTTGGCTGCTCTGCTACCTCCAGATATTTTTGTGTAACATCAGTTTGTGGAATATGCACAGTATAAATGATAGCATTTTAATAAACAGTGAAACTAGTGTACATTCCACAAACACGATAAAGCTTTGGGGTTAAAGTTCACGAACAATCACATATGTAGCAATTATTGTACTTACAATAATAAAAAGTAAGGGAGTTGAAGGAAATTGCAACTTGATACCTATGCTTATGACATCATCTTTTATATAGATACAGCTTTAGGTTTTTATCTGTTTGCAGTAGATAAAGGGAGGACAATAGGGCTTTCAGTGCTTCTCGTTCTCTCTTTTTTACAGCCGGTTAGCTAGCCTTCAAGAGCACTCTCACTATTTGGGTTACTTGAGTCAGTTTTTATATAAATTTTTCTGGAATCTAAAAGTACTTGAAGAATAATTCTGATTTAAAGCTAAAATAAAGCTATTTATTTAATAAAGTGCAAAGTAGAAATTCTGCATGCATTTGTCTAATATTAAAAATTGAAAATGTCCTCTGTATGTATGTATATATGACTTTTATGAAAAATGACACTTATTTTTGAAAAATAAGCAATTACAAGCCAATCTCTCATTAAGAAAATCTTAATGATTGAAAGTTTTTTACTGTCTGTGCTACGCTATAAAACACTTTAGCGCTATTTTATCTGTAGTAGATAATATGTGAAAATAGTTGTCTTATTGTCTCGAATTGTCTTAGTCCCTATTCTTTCTTTTAGCTTTTTTTTGGTGGCGAATCCCCAGTCGTCTGTTGCTAAAGGAGTACGTCTTCATGGGTGCGCTCAAAATTAACTCCTGTCTGTAGTTAAATTTATCCAGTTTAGTCAAGTAAGAATCAAAATACAGAAATTTCAAAGGGCATGTTTAATTAATGTTATTTCTAACAGTTGGCATTTGATAGCTGAAGCTTTTTTTTTTTTGCGCTGTCAGCTGCGCCATTTCAAACGGAAGTGCTGTTTTTAATTTGCTTGTGACAGACAGCCGTGCCAGTCACAATGCGAGAGCCTGGATGCTGCTAGCAGTTTCTGTTCATTTGCTTATTCACTTTCTTGCTTTGCTACAGCCTACTTGTGCTCTCCCAATCTGTCAGACGCACTTAAAGGAAGTTGTAGTCTACAGCTCTACGCTAGTTTTGTTTTGCTATGTTTCCGTATTTAATAAGCTGTTTCATTCAGTTTTACTTAGAGCAGATTGATCTATATTCTTCAGAAGATGGGTAGGTTGAGTCAAGGCGCCTGTGAGAATGACACCGAAATGCTGAACGTACAGTGCAATCACCCAACCTTGTTTCTGACTGTGCTGAAGAGGGATACAAAGCTCTTTTCAGGGCCGGGAAAGAAGCCTTCTACTTTCCATCTCCGGCAGCTGTGTGGGTGTTTCCTGGGCAGAGGTGGAGAGGAAGCTGACCTTAACATTTGTTAGCAAGTTTTGGGATTGTCTGCACTCTCAAAGAAGGAAGTGATTAGAAACAAGAACAAATCCGACTTAGATTATCCCTTTGCACTCCCAAAATACATTTTCACAGCCTTGAACAAATGTTGCCCCTGAAGCAGCACAAGTAGGTTTTGTTCCTTTCTGAGGGCTTTTAGTAAAAATAGAGCAAATGTGCTTCATCCACGAGACTCATATCTTGGTGTGTTCATCTTTGTCTCTCTCTTTCCGCTTCTGTTATTTTCTGTCCTTGTGGAAGGATGTCATTATTGCAAAAAGTTTTCAATGGGAAGGTGAGCCATTCATTTTAAGGGGCATATGAATTTGAGCTTGGTCTGGTAGTTGAAAATAAATAGTTGCAAAACTTGTGTTCCAAACTGAGAATACAATTCTCAATACTGAGAAACCCCAGAGATTATTGGAATACATTCCCTGATATCTGCAGCTTGGTACATGTTCTCTGGATCCTGATATGTAACTCAGGTTTGTGGTTTTGCTCCATAATAGGACAAAATTAAAATGTATACAAATTCTCTCCAGTGTCCCCTGTGTCCTGGTTTCCCCCCAAAGGAAGCATCGCTGTGTGCATCAGGTGAGAGCTATGGCATACTATAAAAATCAGCTGGTTTGGGTCATGAGCAAACTGATCTAGTTGAAGATGTCCCTGCTCCTCGCAGGTGAGTTGGACTAGATGGCCTGTAAGGGGCCCTTTGAACCCTAAATTCTATGATTCAGAGATGAGGATATCAGGGTCCTGATGTGCCATGAAAGATTTGTTTATGTTCATGCTAGGTCCTCTCCTGAATCCCGTCACCTGCAGCATGCATGGCATTGCATTGCAGTATCTACTGTCTATGTGGTGTAGCAGCAAAATCTGTAGTTGGCCCTGCAGTGATGTTTTTAACCACAGAGTGTGTGATGAAGTGTGTTCTCCCAGGTTATTCTTGTTTGATAGGGAGGTTGCTGAATTTTATACAAGTTAGATTTTCTCATCTCTGGTAGAAAAAGTTGAAGTAGACTGATTGGGAAATGATTAAAGCATGAATCAGAGTGACAGTGTCCTCATTTGAAAGGAGAAAGTGCAGCCTTCTGGATACTTAAGGTTTTAAAACCACTCTTTGCCATCAGTACAACTGTGCCTCCAGGAGAAATGAAGAATCCAGTATGACCCCATGACTGTGCACTTGATAATCATTTCACTCTTAATAATCTAATCCGTCCATTGTAATGAAGCAATTAGCTTGCTGTGCCCCTAGCTGTAGTCTAGTAGTGAATAATGACATTTATTCTTATTTTAGCAGTTTCACTGTTGAAGACTATTAGGTGGGGTTTATTTGACCTGTCCTTTCAGGCCTTGTACACAGTAGAAAAAAATATTTTTATAAGTCAGGTTATGTGTTGTGAGGACGTTTATGATGGATGAATTTAGCTCACAGCCATAAATTCTTTGGGTCAGGAATAAAGGTAATACAACATTGGAGGGAAAAAAAAAGGAAAAGAAAATAAAGAAAAAAAGGGCAAGGAAAGGAGAAACCACAGCACTAAATCTGGCTGCTATTAGTTCCTCTGGTTTCATTTGAAGTGATCAAAGAAGTGATCTATGACAAAGTATTACTCATTCCTGATCTTGTCAGCGAGCCTCAGAATCTTCCCTGTATTTTAAAATTTATTTTATGGTCTAACACTCCATTTCAATATATGTTATCTTTCTAGGTCTCTCTGTTTAAAATGGGAACAAAAATTCCTTGTATATTTTTAAATGAGATAACTGGAAGATTGTACTTGATGTGTAATATTTAAGGATAAAGTGTGTCTATTTTTACTTTGAAGAACTGGGTAGCACTTGTTTTCTTTTTTCATGCACTGTCTTTCTTTCAGACTTCCTTTCACTGCTCTTTTTTTCCCTGCAGTGCTTGTGCCTTGTATGATACAGGCTGATTTTGCCCAGTGCAACTGTTACTCCACTCCTACAATGACTTTTTTTCTTTGTAGGAATGGTGTGCAGTGTCAGACATGGCATTCAGGAGATATGAGGAGGAGGAAGAGTGTCTGGGTTTTGTTCACTGTAACTGCTGAAAGGCAGATCCAGGCGGAAGGTGACATTAGGAAGTTCAAAAGAAAGCACCTTTTTTTTTGTGTGTAGAGTTTTCAAGGTTTTATTTAAGTTTTTATTTATTTTCAAACTCTACCAGTAGAATTTTCTACTGCAATGTATTGTGCAGAAGTACTACAACTGTGTATGTTCTTGTGGGCTCCTTGGGATGTTTTTCACATCTGCAGTTACGTCTGGGTGTACTCAAGGCTTTGTTAGACCTTCTCAGCTTTTTGTTGGGATTTGCACATTCACCAAGGTAATTAAAAAAAATCTTTTCAATTTTTGTCAGGATTTTTTTTTTTGACAGAACTTTTCATGTGCTGCTAGAAGCCAGACAAGTTTTCATATCCGGATTCTGCTGGAAGAAACCAGAATTTCTGCCAGCTCCTCTCCCCAACTCTTTGGCAGCCTCACTGGCAGGCTGGTGGGAAGCCATATTCTGCATCCTTTGAGTCGCTCAGTCCCTGGTTCTTCAGCAACAGAGACAGCTGGGGCTTCCAGGACCCCTAGTTCTGGGCAGCATGTCAGGTGGTTTGTTGCAAAACCCAGACTCCAGAGTAAACTGGCTCCAAAAAAGTAATTCCACTTTGTGGAAAATGTCAGAATTTTTGGTGTTAATTCTTCCATAAAATGGAATCACTGCTAGATTTGAACCTCCTGTCTTCGTTATGTGGATTTTGAATGTTCTCCTGTCTGGATTTTTTTGGTATCTCAAATGAATGTAATTCCATTCTCTTTTTTACCTTTCTCTCTTCAGTCAGTTATAGAAGATTGTTACAGAACAATGTTTATGCCTTAAGAGTTCTCTCACAAATATGAATGAAAATATTGAATTGTTAAGAATGTGTGATCTTTCATGTTTCTTGGGTAAGAAAAACAATTCAGCCCAGCTAATCTCTACAGTGAAAGATTATTATTAACTCTGACTGCCTCTCTCTTTACTGAAGGACTGGACTCTCCTAACTAACTCCTGTAGCTACAGAAACCAACAAAGCTTTCACCAAGAACACGGTGTCAAATTGTTTTTGTTCTATTTACCTATTTGATAAAAATCACTTGTTGAACCTATGCTTCATCATTATATGAATCTCACAGTGTAGTGGGCTAAACCTCTGCTATAAAAACTCTGATATTATCTATACTCTATAGTGTTTAAATATTCTTTTCTGTCTATTTAACACAACCACAAACAAAATGTACTTCTCATTATTGTTATCACTTAACAAATAGCTTTCTGTTGTCTCATTTAGAACAAGAAACTTGTTTAACTACTCAGAAAACTAAATTAGTCCCATGCTTAGAGAATAATAGAGAACAAATTTAATTGCCTACCTTTCCCTATTCTTCCTTATCTAATTTATATTGTGAGCATTTAGGGGCAGCTCACAAGAGTTTTTGTTGTTTTAGAAGTGCATGTCTACTCTGGATTATGTTAAAATTTGTGGTAACTATTTGCCTTTCTACAAGTCTTTTAAAAATGTAGCTGTGATTGACATTCCCCATAGGAACTGATCTTAAATATGCTTGTTTGCTTTCATTAATTTTTGGACAACCCAGAAAAGAGCTCATGCTGAGAACATACAAAAAGGCAACAATAAACATTTATAAATGAAACAGGAGAATAGTAAATAATATTTAGAACTAACACCAATTTTGACCTTAAATTTCTTTGAAGGATCTATCTTTGTTAATCAGTTTTTTAAAATATAATTGGAGCTAGTTACTAAGTCAGACACATGGTGGATTTTTTTTCTTTTTCCATTTATCACCAGATATTATTCAAAGAGATTAAGAGAAAAAAGTATTTCACACTTTCACCTGTTTTTAGAGGGTTTTTTTTTTTGGTCACTGTAAATGCCAGAATTTGAAAAATTTTGGAACAGTTTTCTAAAAAAGGTTGGGGCCTGAGAATAGCTCCCTTCTGTTTCCTGGTTTATAGCTTCCTCCACCATCTGAATTTCACGTTGGGCTCTTCTCCCAGGACTACTTTACTGGCACACTTCCACAGGCTCTGACAGCTGTCCTCTTAGTCAGGGGTCAATCTCTGAAAAAAGAATAGGTGGCCACACAAGGAGAAGCAAGAGAATAAGAAGGGGAATCTGTCTGAGCTATTCACAGATAAACAGCTTGGAGAAAAATGCGATTTCTCCTGTACTGTCTTTGGACTTTGCTCCAAATGATGAAGAGTGAGTGTCCTAGTCAGAAAAGTATTTTGGAAGATGCTGATTTATACTAGCTGAGGATGTGGTCTTACACCTTTATTACAGGACTAAATTACAGCCTACTCTCACTTCCCATGTTGCCCTTGAGGAAATCATCACAATATCCTAAGAAAAACTGGAAGATTTTATTTTCGTATTTTCTCCTGTGTTTGTTTAGCATTCCAAATGAAAAAAGCTTGAGGCTTGACTTGTGGGTGAAGCAAATTGCTCATCTCCACTTGGGAGAATATAAATACTTCCCTCTCTTTTTCACCATTCTTGCTTCAAGCCTGGATGATTTTATGGCGTGTTTTTCCAGAATTGTGTTTATTCCTTGTTTCAGGCTACACAGGCAAATCTGTGTGAAAGCATGGAGCGCTATGATGTTGTTGCCTTTGATAAAATAGCAAATAAAAACAAATTTGCCAAGGCTGTTTCTTACAGTTGGACTGTCATTTTCTTCAAAAAGTTGGTTGTTTTTTTTCTGAAGATTCTTAAAACTGAGGAGGAATTTTTTTTATTAGCTTAGAAATAATTTGTGGTGTGGTGATCAGTTTTGATGTTCTGAATGTTTTTGGCTTCCAACTCTATACCTGATGTCCATGGAAGACTGAAAACATATAAAGAAATTTGGATCATACTGGGGTTTTAATCTTTTAGTTTTATACTTTATTCCTGTCTTGAACTCCTTGCTCATTCTAAATAAGAGTTGGACTTTCTGGTGAGGGTTAAGTGCCTGGATGGTGCCTGACCATCAAAAGCTCATTGTGCTCAAAGATGAGAAGTCTGTCAAGATTTTCAGGGCTTCTGTCTGCAGTAGAATGTAGTGATGGAACTGAAAGCATGTTCTTTCTGTCCTTCAGAAATTTAAAGAACAGAAAGGTTATTTAAAGGACAGAAGGTTATTTAAATTATCTTTTTTTTTCCAAGCTTCTGTTAGAAAATGACAGACCATCCAAAGAGGCTGAAGGACTAGATATGTATGATTAAGCTGAATAAATAAAAATTTGAGGAATTCTGAATAAAGAGAAAATTTGAAATTTCCTCATGGTGTCATTTTGAAAAGCAGGCTCTTTTCCTTCATGTACAAAGTAGAAGATCACAGAAGACCAGTGGGAAATCTCTTTGCATTCTTACAGCCTAGTCACTGCCCATTTGTTCCAGACAGAGAATGAAAAAACAGTGGATATCAGATCTTTGTCAACTGTTAGCATAATAAAATTTCTAGAGGCTTACTTTTTGAGAGTGTGTATTGAAATCAGGGTTCCTATTTAATTTTGTGTTCATCTACTGTCTTCTATTTGGTCTACAGAACATTTAGGAGAGAGAGCACTCAAATGGTTATATGACCATCTACCAGGAGTATCTTGGGCCATATTATGCAGGTATGTTTTAAATGACTTCTCAGCACTTTCCAAGGGAGTTTTAGGGAGGTAAATTTATTTATTTATTTATTTTTAAAGTGGCAGAGATCAGAAAGTCTGTTCGCAATATAGCGATGTAAAATCACCAAGCATGTTTTATTGGGATTTTTGTATTTATTGTAGCTATGCCTATATTAAGCTCTCATTTCACCCTTGCTCTCTTCCTTATGTTATTGACCCGAAGTTCAATGCTGCTTAAGCCCTGTCAGATCATTGCCAGTGGTATTTGAATGACTCTGTGGGTCTTTCCAAAATGCTGGTTTGCCACTTCTGAGATCCCTAGGGACCTAGCCTCACTTGTATATTCTAGCATTTACAGATTGGGGGTGCTATTGTACCTCTGTCAGATTAAGGAACCAGAAAAACCATCCTGTATTTACCGCAAATGCAAAATATGGGAGTTGGGATTGCTTTCATAGGCTTGCGATACCTGTGATAAACTAAGGTATTAATTTTTAATCAAATGGTAAAATAATTGTTGATTAAAAGTTGTCAATTCATGAGGCTCAAGTGTCTGAGGAACAGTAGGAATTCCAGTTTGTGTTAAACAGAGAGGCATATTATGTTAAATATTCTTATGTTGCAGAGATTTTTATTAAGTAATCATTTCCCAAGATAAGAGTATAAGATGATACAGAAAGCAATCACATTTACTCGTATGCATGCCCGAGACAACTGTCACAGCTAGGAAATGTGGTTTAACATTGCTAGGACATCGATTTGTGAAGTGTTGAAGAAAATATATGTAAAAGTGTATAGCAGAGTCAGAGACTGAAAAATCTAAGGGGTAAGCTAGCGGGTTTTTTTACAGAACATGACACACGAATAGATGTTATGACATCTCTCAGACTTTGCAGGATGTGCTATGGTAAAAGCCTTGTAAGAAGCTAGTGTTGATGGGACACAAGAATTAATTCATGAGGCAAAGTAGTCCTACATATGTAAATGCAAGCTGAGAAAAGGTTTGATAATTCTAGACTATTTTCACTTCTTACAGGTAGCTTTACAAGACGACACTGCAACTGAAGTGATTTTGCAAACAGAATATGTTTTACATTTTGTAATACCTACCAATTGATCTGTTTACTGGGCATGAGTCATGTAGCTTGCAATAAAGTTTGGTATCAGGTGTGTAACAGTAGCCCCTGTTGTTCTACTGGTTGATGAGGAAAAGAATGAAAAATAACACGAAAATCTGTTGAATGAAGCTGGGAACATTGATAATGATTTGTTTTATTGTTTTTAAAACACATAGTATCTGTAATATTATTTGCTATGCCATGATCTTTTATTCAACAGGAATGTATAGAACATAGCAGATGTATCAGACAAACTTTTCCCAAGAAGCAAATAAGACTTTGTTTTGATTTGGGGCCACAGAGGGCTTTCCCTAATTCAGTAAATGATACAGTTGTGTACCAAGGAGATTAACAACTTTGAACACCAGGGATGTCATGTGAGGGCATCCTGAGACTTTTAATATTTTTGCCGCAAACAGTCATGAATAAATAAGTAGTATTTTTCAACTTCCAAAGGAATATGAAGTAGTAAGTTTTCCATTCTCTTGAGAAAATTATGGATGGACGATAGCAAAATGAACTTAAGATAAATATGCAGTTTAGTGGGGTGGTAACTAGAACTGAGAGGTTAAAAATATGAGCATACCATATTTTTATCAAGTGTTATAGTAATATATTGTATTTTGTAATAAACCCCAAAGTTATTGCTTTTGGTTTTTGTGAGCACTACTATAAGTTCTTTTTCCTGAAATATAAGCTGATTTATAGCTTTCTATCTGTAGCTATGGTTATTTTTCCCATGTGGATTACTTAGTATACACCCACACTGGATATTATCTAACGTTGATTTTATCTGTCTGTTCAGTCTTTTACGATTTCTTACAATTCCTCTCAATCAGTTTCAAATTCTGGTGACTTTGCACCATTGGGAAATTTTGTCACTAAAGTTTATTTTTTTGCCTTGCATTTAGATGACAATATCCAAGCTTTGAGAACTGCCACTTTAAAATGAGAATGCACTAGGTATGTGATTAAACCGGTATATTTTAAATAAAAGTTTTAATGTCCCATATTAAGGTTTTCTCAGATTTGTTTTGTCCTAAGTACGGTACACATGAGGAATTCCTGTGGTTTGATAATTTTATTAAATTGATAATATCAGAAGTTGATTTGAGTATAAATATCACTCACTTGCCTTCTAATGTTCCAGTTACTGAACTTAAATATTTTTGCACGTCAGAACTACAAAAGAAAGCTTTCTCATTGTATGTTGGACTGTAATAGTTATATATAGAATCATAGAATCATAGAATGGCTAGAGTTGGAAGGGACCTTCAAAGGTCATCTAGTCCAACCCACCTGCAAGGAGCAGGGACATCCCTGACTAGATCAGGTTGCTCAGAGCCTCATCCAGCCTGGCCTTGAATATTTCCAGGGATGGGGCATCCACCACCTCTCTGGGCAACCTGTGCCAGTGCTCTACAAATCTCATTGTAAAAATTTTTTTTTCTAATATCTAATCTAAACCTACCTCCTTCTAATTTAAACCCATTACCCCTTGTCCTATCACAACAGGCCCTACTGAACAGCCTCTCCCCATCTTTCCTGTAGGCCCCCTTGAGGTATTGGAAGACCGCTATCAGGCCTCCCCGGAGCCTCCTCTTCTCCAGGCTGAGCAGCCCCAACTCTCTCAGCCTGTCCTCACAGGAGAGGTGCTCCAGCCCTCTGATCATCTTTGTGGCCCTCCTCTGGACCCTCTCCAACTGGTCCATGTCCTTCTGATGTTGGGGACTCCAGAGCTGGACACGGTACTCCAGGTGGGGTCTCACCAGGGCAGAGTAGAGGGGCAGAATCACCTCCCTCGACCTGCTGGCCACTGTCCTCTTGATGCAGCCCAGGATGTGGTTGGCCGCCTGGGCCGCAAGGGTGCATTGCCAGCTCATGTTGAGCCTCTCGTCCACCAGCACTCCCAAGTCCTTCTCCTCAGGGCTGCTCTCAATCCATTCTCCGCCCAGTCTGTATTTGTGCCTGGGAGTGCCACGACCCAGGTGCAGGACCTTGCACTTGGCCTGGTTGAACTTCATGAGGTTGGCACGGGCCCACCTCTCCAGCCTGTCCAGGTCCCTCTGGATGGCATCCCTCCCTTCCAGCGTGTCGACAGCACCACACAGCTTGCTGTCATCAGCGAACTTGCTGAGGGTGCACTCTATCCCACTGCCTATGTTGCCAACAAAGATGTTGAACAGGGCCGGGTCCAACACGGAGCCCTGAGGGACACCACTGGTGACCGGCCTCCACTTGGACATCGAGCCGTTGACCACCACTCTCTGAGTGCGGCCATCCAGCCAACTCCTTATCCACCGAGTGGTCCATCCGTCGAACCCGTGCCTCTCTAGTTTAGAGAGAAGGATGTCGTGCGGGACAGTGTGCAAAGCTTTGCACAAGTCCAGGTAGATGATATCCGTTGCCCGTCCCTTGTCCACCGATGCTGTTACCCCGTCATAGAAGGCCACCAAATTGGTCAGGCACGATCTGCCCTTGGTGAAGCCATGTTGGATGTCACCAACCACCTCCTTGCTCTCCATGTGCCTTAGCATGTTTTCCAGGAGAATCTGCTCAATGACCTTGCCAGGCACAGAGGTGAGGCTGACCGGCCTGTAGTTGCCTGCATCTTCCTTACTCCCCTTTTTAAAAATGGGGTTACGTTCCTTCTCTTCCAGTCATCGGGGACCTCACCAGACCGCCACAATTTCTCAAATATGATGGCCAGTGGCTTGGCAACTTCATCCGCCAGTTCCCTCAGGATGCACGGATGGATCTCATCAGGCCCCATGGACTTGTGCACCTTCAAGTTCCTTAGATGATCCCACACCTGCTCTTCGAGCACCGTGGGCAGTTCTTCATCCTCGCAGTCCCTGCCTGTGCCTTCCACAGCTTGGGTGGGGAGACAAGAGCCCTTATCAGTGAAGACTGAGGCAAAAAAGTCATTGAGTACCTCAGCCTTCTCCATGTCCTGGGTAACCACGACACCCATTACCTTCCGGAGGGGGCCTACATTCTCCTTGGATTTTCTTTTGTCCCCTACATACCTGTAAAAGCTTTTCTTGGTACTTTTTATATCCCTGGCCAGATTCGATTCCATCAGGGCTTTAGCCTTCCTCACCCGATCCCTGGCCGCTCGCACAGCCACTCGGTAGTCCTCCCAGGCTACCTGTCCCCGCTTCCACCCTCTATAGGCTTCCTTCTTTACTTTCAGTTGGTCCAGAAGCTCCTTGCTCATCCACGCTGGCCTCCTGGCCTTTTTGCCCGACTTCTTGCAAATATAAGAGAAATTATAAAAAATGTGGTCTAAATGTGAGGATAACCTTATTTAATAAAACTTGCCATCTTTTTTTTTGTCAGAATTTTTGTAAAGAGTTTATAGTTTGCCTTAAAAGGAGTAAAGCAGTGCTAATTGGAACGATTTAGAGAATATAGGTGTATGTGTATGTGGTCATAGTACGAGATTTATTTACTTAGCTGGAAACCTTGTTAAAATGGTGTATGTGACTGTAATTTAGATAACAAAAGAGCTGTAGTGCTGTTCTTACCAGGTGTTAATGTTTTTAAAATTATTTATTTAAATCTTTAATAGTCATTTCCATCTGTGGGGTTTTTTGGTAATATTTAGAAAATTTGGCATTACAGTGTTTCCTGGTAGATTTGGGAAGATTACAAAGCACCTACTATACTGCATTTGCACTCTGTTCTGTGAGTGCAGCGCTTGAAATATGTACAAGGCTCCTATAAGCCAGAAGATTCCACATAAGGTGCAGAAATACCTATTGAAGACTGTTTTGTAAGTCTCGTCAGCAAGCTTCGATATTCAAGAGACCTTTATAACCAACTATTGAAAATGGTAGATATTTTTATGTGCAATGCATGTGCACATATAAAGATATGGAAGCTTTTGAGGCAAAGGGGACAAATGCCAAGTTCCTACTGGGATACACGTTTAATTCTAAATCTTATAATTAAAAATCTTTGATTATTTTACTTCTACAAGGAAAATTAATAATTATTCTTCATTCCTGTTTTTTTAGTGCGTAGCTGAATGGAAGATGAGTCCCACGAAGGAATGAATGATTCTTAGGTCACTAAGTCCAAACTCTAGCTCTCGGACAAGCGTGTCTTAACAGTCCATTTCATAACTATTTTATAGGTAGGACTTGATTAGTTTAACTGTACTTTGCTCTCGCTTTTCTTATTTGAAGGTGTGCTGGCATACCACTCACTTTAGAGACAGAAGTAATCTTCTAATTTCCTGCTTAAATGAGTCCCAGACAATTTATACCTGTTCTTTAACGTTTTTCTTCTTTCTCTGTTACTTGCCTCTACTTTTACTCCATTTAAAAAATTTATTGTTTTACTACAATTCAAATCTCTCATCCTCTTTCTTAAATTAGACTCAAAAATCCTTAATTATCCCCCTGACTCTTCAGGTACAAGTTAATCTTTCTTGAAGAGGGATAAACAGGACTTGGTGGTGTCAGCAAAAGTATGTATTGAGCTCTTACTTTTGTATAGGAGATTAATGATTGATTTTTTAAAAATCTGGATAGATTCTAGAGGAACTTAGTTCTTTGTCTTTTAATAGAATATAGTGACATCCTTTTGGGCCAGTTCCTGACTCGTTTAATTAATTTCCCTGTGACATAGCTCAGATGTTTACTGAAATCTGACAAGTTAAGTCTGGTGGTTTTTTTTTTTCCCTTGAGAATCAACTGGTTTTGAAGAAAAAAAAATTAGCGTGACTTTTAAACTTTAATTAGTCTGACTTTATCTTGCAACTGCTAAGCAGACTTCAGGGACACGTAGACATGAGGTAGGCCTGTCTGCTGAGCACCCGCTAAACATGGAGTTGCTTTCACAACCAGAAGGAGAGGTAACTTCACAAAAGTAGTCTGAGCACTTAGAAGCTCAGGCATCACTGGGACATTCAGATCAAATTTCTGCTAGTATATATAGTGGTATAAAAATGTAATCAACAACTTGCTGTGCTGGCAAAGCTGTGAATGGAGACACACTTAAACTTTTTTTAGGCAGGATGGCATATTCAGTAGAAAGGACTATTTTCTTCAAGTAGTCTTTCTCTTATAACATTTTTTTTTTAAATTTGTATGATCTTTTCAGTTGTATACTAGAATATTTATTTATTTAAAACATTCTTAATTAGGCATAGTGTGTGAATTAGTTTCCATTCTTTTGGAGATGTTACGATTCTTCTCCTGCTCCCCTTGTATCTTCTGTATGACCTTTGCTAGAATATTGCATTCACTTTTAAGGCCCCCTGGTCAGAAGTATATCGATGGATTTAAAGTTGTTCAGGGAACTACAAAGCTGTTTACAAGAATCTGGGAAAGGACCAAGAATGTGATTCCTTCTATTTTTTTTCATGTTATTATAGGTTTTAGTGATAGTAAAAGAAGTAAAGGAGAAGAAGTAAAAAAAAAAAAGTATGAATTCTTAATAAAATATTCTGGGACTGAGGACTTACCAGTCTATGGGGTAGTCTGTAACAGGGATTGCTAGAACTCTTGTTACTTGTTTCTATCAAAACAAGGCTAAGCATTGTATCTGTATGTACACAGTAAAAAAACAATACTGATGATTGATGGAACAGTTTTTTCCATTTAGTTTGTGATTCTACAATTTCTAATATGGAATAGAATCATAGAATAGAATCATAGAATAGAATCATAGAATAGTTAGGGTTGGAAGGGACCTTCAAAGGTCATCTAGTCCAACCCCCCTGCAAGGAGCAGGGACATCTCCAACCAGATCAGGTTGCTCAGAGCCTCATCCAGCCTGGCCTTTAATGTTTCCAGGGATGGGGCATCCACCACCTCTCTGGGCAACCTGTGCCAGTTGCTCATTTACTTGCATTGTAAAAAAATTTTTCCTAATATCTAATCTAAATCTACCTCCCTCTAATTTAAACCCATTACCCCTTGTCCTATCGCAACAGGCCCTGCTGAAGAGTCCTCATCTTTCCTGTAGGCCACCTTTAGGTACTGGAAGGCTGCTATAAGGTCTCTCTGGAGCCTTCTCTTCTCCAGGCTGAACAGCCCCAACTCTCTCAGCCCGTCCTCATAGGAGAGGTGCTCCAGCCCTCTGATCATCTTCGTGGCCCTCCTCTGGACTTGCTCCAACAGGTCCATGTCCTTCTTATGCTGGGGACTCCAGAGCTGGACACAGTACTCCAGGTGGGGTCTCACCAGGGCAGAGTAGAGCGGCAGAATCACCTCCCTCGACCTGCTGCCACTGTCCTTGCAGCCCAGGATGCGATTGGTTTTCTGGGCTGCAAATGCACATTGCCAGCTCATGTCAAGCTAGTCTCATCCACTAGCGCACCCAAATTCTTCTTGGCAGGTTGAGTGAATGATTTTTATAACGGTCTCAAGAACTTTGTTATCCTTAGTGATTTCTGTGCAGCATACTTCTATTCAGCTCCATATACTTTCCTCAGAAGTGCAAATGAATGAAGCACATCCTGGATGCCATATGTTTAAATTGGAACAGCTTCTCTTTCTTTTGAACTGCCTCTGGTTTTTTTTTTTTTTGTTTGTTTGTTTGCTTCTGTGTTTGCTTTATTTACTTAAATTTTGTTTACTTTTTTTCTTTTCTTGACTGTTCATATTCAGTGGGGAAGTTCATTTCTTATAACTTTTTCCTGGACTTTAGTTCATTTTCTTCACAAAGCTGCTTCTTAAAAAAGTCCTCTGGCTTCAGGCCTTGCTTGGCATGCAGTGTAGCATCATTCTGTCAGACAGCCATTCTTACCTTCTTGGATGTCTGTCTGGGTGAAGACATGTTTGGAAGAACTGTAGTGATTGCCAGACGTTTGAGCTCAGAAATAGAAAGGAACCGCAAAAGTCTCAAAACTACTTGTCTGAGAGTTGCAGTAGATAAATTTCCAATCTGGCAGTTTAGATCAATCTCTAATTAGAACCTCAGATGAGCTTCTCTCTGGACTTGTGCTTGAACAAGAAAGGAATTTTCAAAATTAGTCTAATACCTCATGTGTATCAACTGCAGAACTGGTCTTTGGAACGTCATTTTGACCTTCTTATCGTGCTCTTTCCCATTGCACAGAGGCACTAGAGGAAGCTCTTCCTCTTCTGCTTTGGTGGGTTGACTGTGGCTAGCAGCTAAACGCATCTCCTGTGGGATGGGGAGAAAAATAAAAGGAAGGTGAGAAGATTTGTGAATCAAGATAAAAACATTTTGATAGATGTCACAGTAAAGACAGTTTAATAGGTGAAGCAGAAGCCACGCATACAAGCAAAGCAAAAGAATTTATTCACTGCTTCTCACTGGCAGGCAGATGTTTAACCAATTTCTGGTAAGCTTGACCTCAGCACACGGAGCAGTTCAAATACTGTAACCATGACTATTCCTGCTTCCTTGTCCTTTCCTTGAACTTTTGTTGCTCAGCGAAATGTCATATGGTATGGAATACCCTTTTGATCAATTTGGATCAGCTATTCCAGCTGTGTGTCCTCCCAGTTTCTTGCCAACCCCAGCCTACTTGTGGAGGGACAGACTGGGAAAAAGCCTTGATACTGTGCAAGAACTGTTCATCAATAGCCAGAACACTGGTGTGTTATCAACAGTTAGTTACAAATCAAAAAAAAAAAATCTCAGGACCCTACAGGCTGCTGTGAGGGAAATTGACTCCATTCCAGCCAGACCCAGTACACTTGCAGAGTTCCTGTCTAAGAAGCTCCACTACAGAGACAGGAGAATGGGGCATTATTCAGAATCTAGTGGTATTGCGTGGAACAAAGAAAGCTCTTTAACTTGTGAACGCATGGCTGCTCAGGTGGTTGGGAGACTGTAATGACAGTCCTTTGTTCTACTTTCGGTTCCTCAACTGTTCTCATTATGAGTAATATTTTCACTGTTGTACCCTGTGGTGACCTTTCTCTTCCATGCAGACACTGATAAATGATATCACTGATGGTGATGGTAGATTCATTTGGTGCCCATGTGCTTCACTGTGTTTTATTCTCTGGCAATAAAGTCACTCCTTCATCTCTGGACAAACACATCTTTTCTGTTGGCTGCCATTTTTACCTGAAAAGTAGAAAGACATTTATGGATGATTGTCCCTATATGATGTTTTTCTGAATAAGGTTTAACTTAGGAAGAGATCCAGGGTAAGTTCTAATGTGTTCCTTAAGTTAAAATAATTATTCCCTTTTTAAATACATATTGTTTCAGAACTGGGATATTTCTTCAGATCCTGGATGTCACTTTTCATCCTGGGTGTCTAGAATAATTTACATTTTATTTATGTTAAAATTCTGTTGTCTTTCTGTCTCTGAATCAGAGGTAGAGGAATACTCTCACAGTAAAGGCTATTAAAATTGTTTCTTGACTGGTGTGAAAGCACTAAGAAATAGCTAGCTACACTGGGGGTGAGGCAGTGATGACAGTATCAATTGCAAAGAGAACCTGCATCCTTGAGATATGTCTATCAGCCACTCTTACTGAGCGTTATGCCTCAGTAACTTCCAGATGTGATGTAGCACCTGGCAGAGAAGTTGTGCCCTAAAACGGTGGGTGAGCAGCGTAGGAAATAGTGGAATGCATGTGAACTATCAAGCTAACAAGATTGATCTTGACTTTTTCAATGTGATTCTTACACCTGGTGGGAACCTGTCCATTGATTACGTATCCTGAAGAATTTCCTATTCGTAGTAAATAACCTTCCTTTTTTTTTTTAAGGTTCAGATTATAGTAGCAAGAATAATTGAAAAGTCCATTGCAAATACTGAATTAATGTGGTGAGAGTGGGATTTGAATAGTACACATTAAATTCAGCAGGGGGCAAAGGAGGAGATCTGAAATGAGAAGAACACCAAATACTGAGTAACTGCTGCTGCTTAACTTAACTAAGCTAAGTAAGGCATAGGATCTTTGGTAAAACCGACGGGTGATCATGTAATTATCGTAACAGATCCAAGTAGAGATCACAGAAACAACACTAAATTTCTAATATATTTTCTAATTTTTCAATTCTTCATTTTATAAATGGAAGTGATGCTATGCGAACATAGCATATCAGGTCGCATTGCACTGCTCCTCATAAGGACAGGACTGTTAGAATGACAACTGTGGTCTTTGTTACAGGAGCTAATAAAGTGTTAGCAGTGGCTGTTCATTGGTTTCTGCCTGCACACCTGGAAAGTGTGTAATGGCAAATGCTGCCAGTGACTGTCAGCAGTATTAGCAGAGGAATGCTTGATAGTTGTGGGTTCTGTTTTTAGCTGAGGTGGGAAATAAGTGTAATATATATTAGGACTTATAGAGGATTACAATGCATCTCCTGTAAGATACCTGATCCCAGCAGGGAGCTCAGGAGAAAGAGCCTTTCTATTCTCATTTCAAGTGTCTGGATCAAAACCTAACGTGACTCATAGAAGCTCAGAGCTATCATTTCAGATACGGTTTTGTTCAGTCCAGGTTAGAAGGTTCTCCTTGCAGATGAAATGCTTGGAGGATTTGTCTTCTGAAATCTAAGAATTCTCTTTAATATGTATGATCTGAAGTTACTCTCAAAGTTTTTTTGTTTAGTTTCCATATGATGACCAACGGCACATCCTGTGTCAATTGTTAAAGCCTTCCTCCAAAGTAAGTTGCTCAATGTCATATCATCAGATTTCTTCATTATTTTTTGAAAATAGAGCAGTTTATTCTCTTGGACTTTGTTGATGTAAATAGAGAGACCTTTACAGAGGTTATTAAAGAAATGCAGACTGAAATAAAACCTGTAACGTAGAATTTCAGGCCAAATGGTTGGAACATGGCAAAGTTTTACGCAATTGAAAGCAGTATTTTATAATGGGAAATGTGTGGTCATCTTTGTCTTTTAATAAAGAAGAATATTTGTTAACCTACTCCTACTTGAATCCACTTGTCTGCATACATCTTTTTTTTTTTATTATAACATGTTAATTGATTCATTTTGGTTTCTTACCATAGAAAAATAATTTCTGAGAAAGTATAGCACACATATTGCTAAAAATGAAATCCAAAATCTACTAAAAAAAATTAATAAAGTTAATTTTACATTTGTTAGGATATAGGGGTTGGTACTCTCTGTCTGAAATACTATGTGTTTGGTTCAGTATGTGAGAGCAGTAGAGGCTAAAGGCAACCCATCATGTGGTTATGCTTTGAAAAGTGGCTAAGTGAAAATGACAATATGGAGTTCCATGTACAAGTGGCTAAATCTGTCACCTTTCAGAAAGCAGAAAAAAGACAAAGCAAAAACTCTAAAATAAAATCTTAGCACTTCATAGCAGCTAAACTTTGAATTCTGAGAATTTTAAATTAAACTCATGGTTTTTTTTTTCCCTTATGTTCTTCTTCATAAACAAATTTAGGTGTTGGGAAAAAGAATTCCAGCAAATAATGCTGCTAAAAATGAATAGTGGTTAAAGGTAACATGAAATATACCACAGTGAAAATCAACCAGTAAATTGAAATAAAATTTGTTTTGTTGTCAGTGCAATGCTATCTAGGAGATAGAAGTTGAAGTGAAAATTCATGAAAATGTGCTTACTAAAGTAGGAGTGTGACTTAAAAACACAAAGAGAACATATTAAGCCAGTAATTTTATACACTGTAAACAAAAAATTGCTCTATTTTATGGTCTCTGGCAACACTGGGAGAACTCTAGAATAACTCTCAAATATGAAAATATTTTTGTGGGAGAATCAGAAGAACATTGATACTACAAAAGTGTTATGCCTCACATATAACAGAGAATTGATACTTAAATTAATAAAAAGAGAACTTAAGTTTGTTTTTAACTATACATTGATTACATGTTTTTACATCCTGAAACTAGTTTTTATTGAGAATGAGTAGGACAGTTTGCTTGAATGTCTGTGTTTGATACATGAACTTTTTATGTTTTATGTAATATTTTCTTTCATATTATTAAGGAGTACAAAGCAGAGGAAAAAGTGACAAACACAGTAGTGAGTTATTTTTTTTTTCAGTATGCTATGTGAAGCAGATATGATCTGATTTGAAGTTAAGAGAGTATCTAGCTTGACTGGTGTAAACACGGAATAGAATAATTGACAGACTTATTATTTTTGTAAAATGTATCAGTGTCATTCTCCACACCAGCCTCTGACTACAGAGACTGGATTGCTTGGAGCGTGCTTATGTGCCCGGTGGAGTGTGGACTAGGAATAGTCATTTCCCATTGGTGGCTCCTGGTTAGGAGGGCAGTGCTGTGATGCGCATAGCCTGCCTAATGCACGGAAAGAACCAGCATTTCCCACTAGGTGAATTTGTAGATTTTCTTTTTAGAGTCTAAATAAACTCTTTAAGTTGTATTGAAAAGTTTTTACAGTAGATGAAAGGATGACCTCATTAGTTTTTTTCTGAGATGGAAACTGGGATTTAACTTAACATATAATTAATATTTATATTAATTAAATAATACTATTAATAGTTTTATAAAATTTTAATTAATATAGATATAAATATTTACAGAAGTATTAATTATAATTATATATTTATATTTAATATTTATATAGAATTAAATAATGTTATATATTTACTGTTTACTCCGCATTATATCAGTGTGAAAATAGATTATTTGAATATAATATGAAAGTTGTAGTAGTTGGTAAAATGGCTGTAGTTCATGGGCCTTTCTGTCTTTGCAACAAACTGATAACTTTGCCAGATCACAATGTAATTGATATGAAAAATAAATTCCTATCCAGTTCACTTCCTTGTTCATTAAACTGTGTTAATTTTTCTCGACCAGAATTATGAGACTCTTTTGTAAAATAGTTTGTTAAACTATATTAGATTCATATTGAAAGATCTATTTGTATGTGATCACTAAGTCATCATGAAAATGAAGAAAGACTTGTTATTCTAGAAGAGAAAAGAAACTTTATTACCTTATTAAAACAAATAACACAAATGAAGCAATGGTCACTATTTGACATAGTAAATTTTTTTTTTTTATGTGACATTTTAGGCTTTCTCTTCAAAAAGCAATTAAAATTGCTGTTACTGGTCATTTCTACTGTCAATGTTCAAACTGCCTTAAACTTAATTCAGCATGCATCCTAATAGTTCATAGTTAAAATGTTCAGTCAGATTTTAAAGCTTTGAGGAGCTCTTCCTAAAGAGGAGTCATTGTGACCATATGGTCTGACTTCTGTATAACAGATTGTAGAATTTTTGTAATGGTCTGTGTTAAGAACTTTGGCTGTGAGAGCTAGCTTGAAATACCTAGTCTGCTGTATCTTCCCTTATTTTTGGATATCAAACTTTGTGGTTTGAGGACTAGCAGAACTTTTGAGCTTGTGTTGTAAAACTAGAAAGAAATATTGATAATAACTAGTAATCATGCTATTATCAATACTCATCACATGATTTCTTGTCTTCCAAATGTGTATTAATATATGCACATAGTTTTTGAAGTTTTTGGTAAATAGGAGAAGTTGTGAAACGTCATAGATTTTGTCCAGATGCACGTTTCCTGAGCACGTTTCATTTGCCTACTTATTTTAGTCCCCAGGGTTGAATGACTTTTGACAGTGGGACAACAGTTGGAACGTAATTGTCTTGTTTTCCATGCAAAAGGAAGACATATTTTATGTATCAATTCATTGAAATATCTTAGATAACTTCTGTGAGCTTCTGTGAACTGAGAAGGTGGAAATGCCTGTTTGATATCCATGGACATCAACAGGATGAATTTACCCCTTTTGTACAGTATATTTCGAAAATATTAAAAAGAATTAAAAAATGAAAGTAGCCAGTCCACTTGTTGTCGCCTGTGGTAAATCCTTCAAAAACCAAATGTTAGAAATGTTATGTTCACTTTATCACTTAGTGACAGCTTGTTCTGTATTAAACAAAGAAGAATCAATGGCATCTGTCAGAAACCACCTGTCATGTTGCTTGATATAGTTGCTTGTTAGATGTGTTTTGCTTTAGGTAAGAGCAATTACAGGACCTGTGTTTGCACATTTCGGTACAAATATTTATTACCTTATTTAATTTTTTCTTACAGCTAGTACATTTTATAACAAGTTCCAACAATCATAAAAATGGAACATGCATAGATTTTGCTGTTTCAGCTTTTTGGATGACAAGGCTAAATTGATAATTTGTCTCTGTTTTGGACAGTATTTGCATAAATGAAAATCATAATTACTTTTTTTTTTGCAGTAGTACTTATCTATCATTTAGCAAAATGTGAAACCTCATTCACATGTTTGCTTTTGTAAACTGCATTAAGAATTGTAAGTGTAATGGGCAGTATAATGAATGATGACAGAATAAAATGTAATACAAAAAGTGGAGCTGATACTTGTTTGTAGAGTGAGCCATTGCCGTTTGAAATAGACTCAAAACAACACTGATACTAGCAATGAACAATTAATGTGCTACTTTGCCTTGAACGGACGAGCTTAACTTTAGTAAAGTGGATAATCTCTAAAATTTTTGATGTTACTTACAGTCTTAGAAGCATAGGTAAGATTCAGATGTCTAAGAAATTTTCTTTTGACATACACCTAACCATTGCTTTGCAACTAGGTATTTGTTCTAAAGCTCCTTGCAAGTTTAAGTTTGGGCACCAGCATGTGCACGGAAGTGTCTTAGCATGAAGAAACAGGAGACTCACTGTGTCATAATACAAAAACTAGTCAGAGAAGTTCCTAAACTCTGTCTGGGCATCATCAAAGACACCGTGAGCTCACCTTATGAATACCTATGGCTTTGAGTCTTGTAAAACACAGCAAATGTGGCTGTGTTTAATTGAAAATGACTTACATTTTTATAAGGGAATGAGAGAAGATGGTCAGAGTACAAGCCCAGACAACAGAAGGTCATTTCGTAGTATCATAAGACCATGCAGGTTGGATGACTTGAGGTCATCTATGGTCCTGCTCAAAGCGAGATCAAGTAAATAAAGTTATTTAGGAACTTGATGAATTTTGAACATCTCCAAGGATTGAGATTCCACAATATTTCTGGGCAACCTCTTCTGATATGTAACTACCCTCAAAATATGAGATGTTTTCTTTATGCATAGTTGGAATTTTCCATGCTCTAAGTTGTCTGGCACCTCTTGACTTATATCTGTGCAGCTCCAAGAAGAGTCTGGATCCATCTTTTCTGCAGCCTCCACTAGTCCACACAGCCAGTTGTCTCATCACACTCCCAGCAAGAATTAGGTGAAAAGTCTGATAGGACATTCATTATCTCAGCTGTTGAACCTATGGTATTACGTAGACAATGTGGAAAGCCTCAGAGGCTAACAGGAAAGCAAGCTGGAGAGCTGGGCTCTGTAGCCCTACAGACTTCATCTGGGAGTGTAAAAAGGTCTGGATTTCCATTCTGCTACTTTCATTTCTGGCTGGACAAGCTATTATCTAAAAGATCAATATCGTGTTCGTAAAAAGAATGAACCCATTAGTTAGGTTCTGGCTTCTCCAAGAATATTCTGTGAAAAGACAATCCATGGTACTGTTGTACGTAATTTCAAATATGTAGAGAGGCCTCAGTCAGGTATTGAAATTTGTGGAAGAGACAGAAGTTCAGAAGAACAGTGTCCTTTTCCTTCCTCTGGCTAGATCTATACAGTTTCTTTGTCAGTTTTTCAAGTATTTGGATTCTGTTTTGAGCATGCTTAACTTAATGAACTGTACCTAGTGCAGAATTTAGACATTTTAAATAGTTCTCTTGGGGTTCAACTTGTTTCACAACAGAACTGTCCAGCTCTCTCTTGCTGTATGTATGGACTTTAACATAAAAGCGGTGGGAGGGAATGTCTGGGGCCTCATTGTGCTGTCATAAAGCAGAGACAGAATAATTTTTGTTGGAAAGCTAACTGGGCAGTTACTCTGTTTCTTGAAGGCAGATTTAGGCTTGTCTTGTCTTAAGATCTATATATTTGCTTGCCTGACAGCCATGTCTATATTATGGCCGCAGCATATGAATATGTCCCTGGTTTAGTAAGAAATACCAAACAGACATGGATAAGTTAGTGCTGTTATTTTAAAATGAGAGACCTGAAAAGTCTAGGGCTATTGCAATAAGATTTTTGTCTCTGAGGGCTAAAAAGCCCTAAGCTATCAATTGTATACAAGGCTAGGAATCCCGGGATAGAATTCCTTCCAAGAATGATTATAGGGAATTTGCCCTTATTTCCTGGGGGATGAATGATATTGAATTTGTGTTTTGTTTCTTTAAAAAATGACTTACAGTATCCACAATCAATTGATTTATATTTAAAGAGTGGTATAACTTTAAGTAGTCATTGACTTTCTAACCAGAATGTATTTTTGGTATGGTTGTAATGGAGATGACAGTTTAAGATAAACTATTTTAATTATAACAGTGTCATCACAGATGCTGCTATTCTGCTCCATTTTATAGAAAATAGCCTACATTTCCTGTCTACTTGAAATTTCATATCAGAAAAGACTACATTAGCCATTTCACAGACATGTTTGCATATCATACTTTTTTTTTCATTATTAGTTGACCACCTTCTTTAGTAATTCTCTTAACTTTAACTAGTATTTAGGAAATTGGTTAGCATTTTCCAAAAATTTTTAATTATATTTAAATACATTTAAACTTTTAAGTGCTCCTTTTATAGGACTTTGAGTTGAACTCTGAGGTTTTTAAGTAACTGTCAATAAATACAATTATTACTGCCATCAAATACAATTATTATACATTGATTTAGATATCACTTAATATTTTTTAATTATTGCTTTTTTCATAGCTACTGTCAGTGATGCGCAGAACAAATATCCTGTTTTGTTTAAAGAAAGTCTTTGAGTCCACAGTCATTTTTTCCCTGCTGTGATAATATCTATAATTAATAATACAGTGATTACAGGAATTTTGACATTCATTTGTGGTTTCAGTAGTCTGTGCAGTGTTTATAATGAAGTCACTCCATGTACATCCTGAAATCATGCACAGGATCAACACAAGTCATCACAAATAGAGTATTATTAGTATTGATCAGTTTGACCACAGTGCTGTGTCATCTGTGGCTGATTTAATGTTAATTTTGAATCATAGACTTCTGGGGTTTTGGCAGGCTTTATAGCAAATTAGAAGTTCTGAAGCAACCTTGTTGGGCATTCTATAGTTTTCAATTTAATGAAATGTGAAAAAGAGAGGGGTCTTTGTTTTTATTTTATGCTGTTCCCTCATTTTTAACAATAGATACTGAAGCGCTAACCCCATTCTGTTCGGCAGAGGTTCTTATGTTGTCCTCATCAGCATAGTATCTTTAGTCTTTCAGTCATGCATTAAATGACATGGCTAACATCTGTTACATTTGGTTTGTTCTCTCACATTCTCTCCCTGGGGGAGGAATTTCATGTGCAGTTAGCGGGATTTATTTTAACATGGTGGCTCTTTAAAAATATGTACATTTCTTTGTGTTCATATCGGAAGAGGTGAGATGTGCACCTTGCATCTAGAACAAAAGACAAGGTGGTTTAGGAGTCAAGATTATTTTAGAAAAGTTGTCTTCTTTTGTGTAAACAAAAACCATTATTATGCCTGAGGAGTGAAATTGTTGACCGTGATGTTTATCATGGACATGTTGGTCACAAGATGCTGAGCATTTTGAACGTAAGAAATGAAACCTTCCACTTGATGCTGTCTTCTCTTAAAAATCAATGTAGAGAGTGGAAAACTAGGCTACAGCCCTTATGGTGGAAAAATGTAGATGGGAATTTGATAATGGCTGATAGCTTCTTGCTGAGGAACTTTACAGTACTGTGGTTGAGACAGGTGATGATAATGGCAGCTGACAAATATAGGCACCCGTAAAGATGAAGTGGAATCTCCTGACAAGCTAGGAAGGGAGAAAACAGCCGTAGGTGCTGTGTGGTAGGCCATTATCAGGAGGAATTCCAAGAGAGTTCTTAAATATTTGACTTGAGTTGTCAGTTTGAGGATATATATGTTCAACAAAGTAGGGATACAAACATTTCCAAGGGGTCTCTTCTGCCCATTCACTTAATCTTTTTCAGCTTCCACCAGCTGTTCTTCATTCCTGAAGAGATCTTGTTTAAGTAGTGAAACCCTGTTATCGTTATAAGTGATAAAAATCAGCACATCCAGATGCTAAGCTGGGCTTTGAAGCATCATAGAAAAATTAGGCAAGATTTCTCAAGCCATGATCAGTGTAACTCTTGTGCTTATTTGCAAAGATATAAATAAATTTTATTTATAGAATGCCATTTTATTGAAATCAAAAGAGCTTGCTATTTCCTTATGAGAACTGTGGAAGAAGTCAGAGTACTTCCATCACTGCTTTCTGTAATAAGAAGATTTTGCAAATCAGTGTTATTCTGCAGCATTGTATTATCAGTAAAAAACATTATATATAGTCAATTAGGTAGTAATTTTATGTGCTTTTTATAGATCAGTCTAGAGTGTTTTTATTTTGTACAGAAGTGAGGTTGCTCTCCTGGTTCCATTTTCTAACTGTTTCTCTTCCAGGTATGATCTCTTTTTTGAGCTGCATTGTAAGTCAGTGTGTACAAATTCTCCAGAAAATAAAAAGATCCTTTTTGACATAAGTTGGAAGAATTTGCTATTTTCTTTTGAAGCTCAGTAATTTTATATTTTTATAGTTTCATCTAGTCTTATTGAATGTAGCCTTTTTTTTTTTTCACAGTGCTACTTTTTTTAGTCACTCCAGTCAATGAGATATTACAGTATTTTTAGCATTGCTTTTATTACAGCTATTATCAGAGATGCTGAAACAAAATAATTTTAGGCAAACTTAAAAACTGACTTATATAGTTTTAACTATGCAAACTACAGAGATTTATTTGACAATGTATGAACAAAATAAACATATAAAAACTTCATACCTTTTTAGATAATCTTATTCATTGTTATTTAAATATCAACTGTATAGAGTGTATTTGAAATAACTTTAAATTTATGTAGTGGTATGGTATTTACTTAAAATATGCCCTGTGCATAGAATGTAACTTTTATTTTTTTCAGGGCATGTTATTATTAATTGTTTAAAAAAAGAAATGTTTTAACTAACTGTAAAACCACCAGTTGGATGATTGTTATAATATGTGATGAGGACATAATAGATGATGGCCTATATTGGAGGGAGGTGATTAACTGACAAAAGCTGCATGTTTGGGTTCACACACACAGAAAAACTTTTAAGTCAGAGGAAGGACCATTATGATCTGACGTCGTTCATCATGTATGTAATACAATCTCTTCGAACAATTATTGCATCAAGCTCAAGAAAGTGAAATTGTAATATAACATATTTAGAAACGTATCCAATATTGACTTAAAATTATGAAGTTGTGAGTAAAATGTTTCAATATATAAAAAACCTCACCTTTGAAAATTTGTATTTTTGTTCTAATCTCCTCCCTGCCCAACTTCTATTCCTTGAGGGCAGATTTTTCAGTCTATATCAATTCGGTCCTTTTATATATGTTAGGAAACAAGCCCAGGCTTTCAAACCAGATGGTGCTTGTAGTCACTGTGCAGACCAATTCTTATTATCTTCTCATTCATAGCCGTTTTTTTCTGCATCAAGATGACTGTTTGGTTCAGCCATAATGGGCCTGGTTGCACACTTTGGATGATCAAGCAGCTAGAGTGCCAAAATGGAAGAGAAAATGAACCAACTTCACAGTTAAAACACTCTTTAAAAAGAGTGTCTACATCTTCTGTATGTATAGAAATGGGTAAGACTGAAATCAAGTTACTGATTTTATAACTTTTTCAGTAAGGTTAAAACATCCTGAACTCCGGTCTCACTGACGTTTTAGAATAATAGAATCATTAGCATTGGAAGGGACCTTTAAAGGTTATCTAGTCCAACCCACCTTGCAAGGAGCTTGCACATCTTTTCTGAACTCCAATATTGCAATTTTGCTAGCGACTCTTTTCACCCCTCTTTTTCTCTACATTGTTTAGAGAGAAAGGTTTAAGTAAATTTTTGAATCGTATTCCCTGTTCATGAATTTGAGATTCTATTTAGCTATTCAGGTCCTTCTCCTTATAGTTGGTGTCTCTTTTGAGGGGACAAAAAAAAAAATAGTATTATTTTATATATGAAAAAATTGAGCCTGTAAATAAGGCTCAGTTTCAAAATATGTTGTTTCTACAGCTGTGACAAGCACATCCATCTCTCTGTGCATTTTCTGTTCTCCATCAGGGTCACTTCTCCAAGTAAGAACTCAGCTGTGAATAAGAATCCTGAGATCTTGGGGGAATAGGCCAGATAAATTTTAAAAAAATCTGAAATGTTTGATTCAGGCAAGCAGTGCCACAGACAGGCCTGGCAGGGCTATGATAGATGAACTTTCTCTGCCTTTGATGAATAGGAATCACGTGTATTAATAGGAAACCATTGTGATTTCACAAACATTGTTGCCCAAAAGTATTAAACAGTTTTAAATTTTGTTTTTCGGTTAATACAAGTGTTTTAACTACAGGAGAAAACATTCAGTACCTACATAGGACTATTGCATTTTTTGTCAGGAATGGAAATGAGAAAAATTTCAAAAGCGGTCACAGATATTCTATACCTTGTTTTGATCCTAGAAGGTCAAGATTAGACTTTCTGCTGATATTTATATTCAGCCCAAGTGATCTGAATAGATAGAGCTTTAGAAAATAGTTTTCTGTTTCTCTCGGCTGAAGCAGTATTTTAATTAACCGAGATGTTAGGATTGTCTCTAAAATTGTCAATTTAAATGTATTTGTGAGTTACAAAATTACTAATTAGTTGGGTCTAGTGGATTTTATTCTAGGATGTTTTAAGAGTTGAAGAAATCTGATGGAATCTCTTTTCTGGATGTGCTCTTAGAGAAGACTAGAAAAGAACAAACACAGAATCTCCCTTTAAAAAGTGGGGTTAACGTGGGTGGAAGAAGAGCTGGAGTATTAGAAGTGAATCAATCCACTTTAATTTCCAGAAAAACAGTGCAAGAAATAAGCAAGTTCTTGTAAGTATCTAGAAGATAAAAAAGAAATGAGTAACAGACAATGTGGATTTATCAAGAACAAATCATGCCAAAAATCTAATTTAATTCTGCAACAGATATCAGGTTCTGTAGACAGAAAAGTGGCAATAGATAACATATCTTGACTTGAGGAAGGCTTTAATATCATCTTGCAGAATATATTCCTAAGCAAGCCAGGGCAGATGATACAGAGAAAACTGCTGTGGAATAGTAATACGTACCAATGAGTAACAATGAGAAAGTTTTACTTAGTATCTACAGATGGTTTTCTGTCTAAATGGAAAGATATACCAAATGAAACTTTGCTGAAGTCGTCAAGCACATTTATTAATGTCCAGAATGATGGAACAGGGTGCACTTAACAAGCACGTTAGAAAAGAGGTTTCAAATTATTTTGCCAAATTAGAGATATGGTCTAAAATTATTGAATGATATTCAACAAGGACATTCTTCAGTAAGTACTACACTTAGATATAATCATACATTTAAATTGAAGTTAGCAACTGATTAGGTAGCAATTGCCAAGTGCAATATCTAGGCTCTGAACTGCCTCTTACACTGAACATGAACTTTAATTGTCCATGTCATTATGGAAAAGCGATTTGCCATCATAGGTTGCATAAACATCACTACGTCCTACAAAAGTATGAGGCAATCCTTCAGTTCTAATCAGCACCAGTAAATGCCGAGCTGGAATATATCCAGTTTTGAAAACTGCATCTCAAAATAGCGGTGTATTAGTTCACAGCAGTGCAGGTGAGTTCTCTAGAAAACATGCCATGAGGAGATACTGAACAAATTTGATGTGCTTTAGGACAGAAGTCTGAGAGGAACGTTAATATTTTCAAAGAAATGAAAGGCAGCTATTCTTCATGCCCATAGTAGATGATGGGACAAGACGTATAGAGCTTAAATTGCAGTTTGGGAGATTCAGACAAGATAGAAGGTAATAGGTCTAATTTTCATTACACATTAAGCTATTCAATGCACTATTTTCTCATTTGCCACTCACACATAACTGTGTATTGAACTTGTGCTTGGGATAGACAATGAGTAATGAGAATAACCATGACTAAAATGTAGTAAACTCATCCTTCCATCAGTAATCTCTGCAGTTTTGAAAACTGTACTCCTTGTGCTGATTTTTGGTAAGTTTTTCATGCGTGCAGTACATTTCTTTCTTTCTTTCTCACTGTCTCTTTAGGCAAAAATGCATGTACCTTATTTCTCAGAAGAAAGGGGTTAGTATTTTCCTTACAAAACAGCAGCATACAAACTCACTAACTTATGAACTTGAGAATCACTTTCAAACTTGTTTTCTGTAGATTGCCTTTACTTCTCATTTGTACTACTGGTATGGATTTAAGAAAAAAGTGAATTTACAAAATGTAGTTTCATACTCTTAATTAGAAATGGATACTAGTGTTGTAGCTCTGCAAAGTATGTTAACTAGTGAGTTTTTCAAGTATGTTTAGCATGTGCTACATTTTAAATCATAGCACTATTGTCTGGGCTGTTTTTCATGTCACTTTGTGTTTACTAATTTTCATTTATATATAGTGTCTTCATGAATGGAAGTTCTGTTCATTTTAAATGCAGCCTAATTGCAAACAGACATGAATGACTGCTTGTAATTAGCTGGAAACAAGAACAATGAGTGTCTGCATTACAATAAAGACTCAGGAGTTAAATGATCATCCAAAGCTGCAATTCAGAATTTCCTTATTAAACACTTAGAACTTCACAGGAGAGTTTGAATAACACATGTTTATGAAGAATGATTCTCACAAAGGTATTTCAATGGGTAGCATTTTGTTTATGCCTCTAGTACAGGTGTAGTTTTGCTGCAGGAAGAATGTGAGATCTGAGGGAATCGAAGTTCCTTTTTTCTACCCCCACCTTCCCCCTAGGAGGGCCTTTAACCTATTATGGCCAGTCCTAAGTTTCTGGAATCCAAAACTGATCGCTCTTGCAAAGAAGTACTGAGCATTCCAGATAACATGTATGTCAGAGAGAGGGTTCTCGGTTCTCATCTGATTCCTAAATTTGTTCCAAGGAAACGGAAAATGAAGAGAAATGCAAGAGACAGTACATCCTTTCATGAAGTTTAGGTTGAGTCAACATTGAAATGCTAATTGTTGAAAGAATACAGTAGTTTTATTTAATTAGAGTATGATGTTTAATTATACACTTAAAATTTTCATTGGTATTTGGTGAAGAGGTTTAAAGGCTACCAACCGAGACCCTTGATTTTGCCTCTAGCCATTGGAAGAGTTTTTGCAGTCTGACTAGGAAAGTTAATCTTAGGAAAAAAGAAGAAAGCAAAGTCAGATAGAAAACCATAAGACTGTTACAGTTTCAGTTATACTTTATTTATTTTTAAAAAAATCTATGTTAAAAGTAATGAAATTAAAGAAGAATGAAATTAAATGTTTGAACAACTACTGTTGGTGTAGAATGTAATTTATGTAAGATCTCAAAGATTAGATTGTTCAGAGGAATAGTTATACTTGTGTGTGAGTAGTCGTCCTATGAAACCCAATTAAAGGAGTGTAAATAAACACAGAATTTACTAAATAATAATACAGGTTTTGTTTGGTTATGGTCTCTCATTTTTGGATTCCAGAGTTCTTTCCTGGAGCCTATTAGAGAGTAGATGTTTTGCTTTCATTGAGCAATGGAAATAGTTACACAGATCAGATTAACATTTTGTTCTCCATTCTACGATGCAGAGAGAGATTAAATTGAAGAATTTTTTCACTGACTGTTAAACCAATTTACTGAATAACCTGTAAAAAGACACTGAAGGAAATTAACACTTGAAGAGAGAATAAATCTGTGATGTCACTACAGCCTTGAAATTTAGTACAGCCTGATTCATCTACCTGCATTGTACTCTGGAACATCAAATCTAGTGAACCCAAAACATCACACTTCTTGAGTTTTGGTGTGGCAAGATTTTAGTATGCTGAATAAAACCACGACTCACTCAACTAGGAAATGTCTCAGTTAGATTCAGCTGCTGGCTGCTGCAGAGGCTCATATTTGGCAGGAGTTAATGAAAATTAATAAAAATGAAATAGTTTTAGCTTTTAAAACTATTGGTATTCTCAGCCAAAACAAGATATTTTGGAGAGGCTAAGGAATTCTGATCAGAGGCCCTTACATCTTAGTTTGAAAGAAGTAATTTTCATTAATTTTTATAGCAGATCATTTGAATGCTTTTAAGCTTCTGCTTAGTGTGCAATTTGTGAGACAGAAGTTATTTGAAAGAATTTTAGTTCCAGGCCAAAAAAATCAAAATTGATAAGGATTAATCTCACTAATGTGTTCTGCAAAAGCTTTTCTTTCTTTTTTTAAAGTGGTATTTCCTTTATGAGTTAGACCAGAGGAGTTGGTTTCTGTTTAGAACGCTTTTACCAAAGCAGTTCCTCTTTTAAGACAGTTTGTATTCTCTGAACAATGGTTTTGAAACGTTAAAAGTTGAAACTAACTGTAGAGACAGTGGAATATATGCGAATTTGTCAGTAATTTCAAATTAGAATCACTTTGCTTGCTAGTTTTAAATACATCTGTACAACATAAGAAATAAAAATTTCCACAAAAATCATCGATTTAAACAATATCCTCAGACTAGGAGAGCCTCATTCAAACAAGTACAAGACAAAGGGACTAGGAAGAAGATTCAGAAAAAGTATAGAAAAATTTAGTGAGTTCCAAGTATGATCTAATTTTAATTCACTTTAAAATAAAGATGCAGATAGCAAACAAACCCCAACAGAGTGCTGATCAAAGGAGACAGGTAGACAGAAATAGCAGACCATTCTGTAAAAAATAGATAGATACCTTTTATTTCTTAGTGGAACACTGATTCAGGCTTATAAAATAACTGCAAAATAACATTTCCACTATTGTAATCTGTGTTACTCTAACTAGTTATGCAGATAGTTTATAATAATATTCTATTTATGATTCTAGCTCTTCAATGCATCAAATGAATCACCAGACAACATCTGTTTTTGATGAAAACCACTTGTGCTTTCTTTCAGTAGCATAAAAACTGGGCATCGTATTTACCTCAAACACCTCATGTAGATAGAGAGATTATAACACAGTTAGATGAGATTATATGACAGTAATTTCCAGAGATTTCCCAGATATAGACTAATAAATTCTGTAGAATAAGGGAATAAGGGATTTGAACTGAGCTAAAGATATTACAATTTGTATTTTTATTCAATTAATTATATTATAAAAAAAACCCAGTATTTGATGTTTTATTCTCATAACAGAAGATCTTAAGAATATTGGAATTATTCCCTTAGAAAGTATTTAAAAAAATGTCTTTAATAATAACGTAATTTCCACCTTTCCAGATTTATGATAACAGCAACAGCGAATCAGCAAAAATGAATGATTTCTTGATAAACAGGCTGACAAACATGGCCATATCTGTGAAATATGTAATTAAATTTTCTGTTTTAACAAGAAGATGGCACAGAAAAGTTTGTGTCAGTAAGAATAACACTTTTCCTAGATTAAAAAAATCTATTTGAAAGTGTTGTCACAAAATTTGTAAGGAACAATAGACTCTGCATTACTTTTGTATTTCTCATTTATTTTTCTTCTCCTGGTTTTTAATTTCCCGTTTAAATCTTAGATTCTAATCTTGTTTTCATAGCAGAAGCTATGTTTTGTTTCTTTTTTGGTAGGGAATTTCTATATTTCATGTCATTTAGTAAGCCAGCCTTACAGATATAGGATGTACACTGCCAATGCCACTGTTTATTGTGTGATACTCACTGAGAGCTTCGTGTATGCGTGGAGACAGGACAGCAGCCTGCCCTACAAAGGGGCTCTCTGTAAGACTGATTTCGAAGAGGTCGAGAACAAGACCAAATTCATGGTACTTGTTATTTCTGTTGCTGTGATTTCCTCTGCAAGCAATCCTTCTTTAGGATTGCCTACACTCTGGAAGAAATCTGAATCTATTTCATGCAATTAAATGTCACAGTCTGAGGAATACTAACTTACTATCTGTTGTGCAGTTTTAACGCTCTTTAGCGTACATTATTTTCACCTGGTGAATATACTATAGCTAACAATATTATAAAACCCTTAATGACAGGCAAAATAATGTATCAGAACAAAATAATTACTAGTGCATTTCAAATGCATTATAGAGTTAAAATTAATTTTAATTTATTTCACCTACTAGCAATTGAGCCCAAGGTTGCATGTTTCACTGTAGCAGCTGGTGACAGTGCAAGCATCTAGGAAAGCACTTTCTGCAGGAGATGCTTGGAATGCCATCTACTGTCGAAGAAGCAAAAAAAAAAAAAAATCCAATCAAAAAAGCAAAACCTGCTTTTTTTTTGAGTAGTTTGTTCTAAAATGAAACTCTACTTACATTGTTACATCTATAAATATATTACTTGTGAGACCATATTTTTTTTCAGAATGTTTAAATTAGATAATGTAGAATTCAACTAATGCTCTGAAAAGGGATTAAATGTCTTTGATTTCAGTATCCTAGCTTTTGTATGAGTTTTAAAATAAAACTTTCTGCTTTGTTTTATGAGTTCCTTGAGAATTTCAGTTAGATGCAAAACAGAGTGAAACAAAAGTAAAAAATAAAAATTACATTAAATAAGGAAAGTTGCAATCCAGACACTGTAATAAATAGCCCTTAAAAATCCTTGATTAAAATTTTCATTTAAATTGGATGAAATATGAAGAGAAAGACCTTTCTCTCGGGGAAATAAAGGTATTTTTTTTTGTCTTTTTAAGAAAAATAAGTGTAGGACAACAACTAAAATGGTACTTGACTGTCTGCTACTGAAGTTCACGCTGGTAAAATTGTGCATGGAAATTGTAGATTTACTCAAGCTTAGTAGTCTTGTAAACTTGTATGTTACATCAGAATCTGTTTATGCATGTGTTATTACTGTCAATGATATTGGTAAGTGTTTGCATTTTGGTCGTGAAAAAGAAAAGATAATTTACAATCATCATGTTACAGCCATCATCACTTCCAGAAATAACGTATGGATTACTGGAATGCAGCTACTGTGGTATGTTTCACACATCCTGTAGGCAAGACTATAAAACTTTTTTATATTACACAAAATATTAAAAGATTACGGTGGTAGATGTCAGTGCTTTTCCAACACTCCTGTGGTGAAACTTGCTTTTTTGGAAGTAACTTGAGGTATAAGAGTAGAGTATTTGTCTTAAGGATTGTATTGGAGTAAAATTTTCTTTCCATTGACTGTTTGTTACTGCTCTTAAAAATATAGGAAAAAAACCAAGCAACCTGGTTAGATTCAAACTAACAACAGTTATAAAGTAAAAGATAATTAGAATTTTCTCCAATTATATTTAAATATAGATATATTCAAATGAATTCTAGCTGTAAAAAATTAATGTTAGGAGATTGGGTTGTAGTAGTATATGCAGCTCAAACATTTTTCAATGCAATTTTCACCTGAGACTTACTATGGGGTCCCCATAATTACACAGAATTATATTTAGTAACGAATCTTATGTGACAATTGGACAATTTTGCCTATGTCACTTCTTTGAAAATGAGAGGAAAGTCCAGTAATTTTTCCTGATTTGACTCCTGCTATTTTAGGTTGAATATTCTTTTTCTCTGTAAATCACCTGCCTGAAATAGCCACATATCTACAGGATTTATAACAGTAAGATTTATTAAATTGGAGAGAAAAGATTAAACTCAAATACAACTGCTATTTATCAGTGAACTTAAATATAAAAGTTTTTAAAGCTTAACCATCTAAAATTTTGTTAACATAGCTTAGAACACCATGAAAAGCTGCTCTTTAAATGAGCCAATAGAAACTGAATAGGTAAACTTCTATTAAAAAGAATATTTACTAAGGCTCAAGGACTCCTTAAAAGTTGCTTGTTCTTTTTAACTGTCCTTCACAGCCTTCACGTGCATTGATTGGATGCTTGTTTTTCTCTTACTGCATTTCTAACACAGGCTAGTTTTTGATTTTACATGTTCCAAGTAGGTGGTCTGATCTTGTGGCTGTTATACATGATGTCAGGGATGAACGACTAATGGGTAATGGATAATTACCCTGAGAGGATCAGACTCCTTGGTGAAACTCCAAGTTCAAGAAAGTTGGTAATGTCATAACCTGAAAAAAGGTTCTGGAACTTTAAGATTGGAAAACTAATATATTTTTGTATGTTAATATTTTTTGTATGGCATTAATAACGCTACAGTCTTCTAGCTACTTTTGTTGCCCCTCTTTGACAACTTTGCTTGATCCCAGATTTTCTATTAATTATTGCTTTATAATTTTTGTTTATCCTAGTTTTTGTATGTGCCTCGTTCCCTCAGCAGACACAAGATACCCAAGTGGGAAGCAGCTGGCATATTCCACATGGCAACCAATTATAATGCTGACAGTTACAAATTCCCACTTACTCTGTGATAGCCAAAATACTATTTTGTTTGCTAAATATAGGAAGAAGCCGCAGTAGCCTATTTTAAAAAATATGGTAGGTTTGGACAAACACTAGACTTTTAACATTGACCTTTTAATATCACCTCCCTGGTTGAGGCCTCCTGCTTGCAGTTTTGGATAACCTTCAAAAGAGGGCATTGATCCATGAATGAATTATTGGAACTGCACAGAAGATCATGGCATCCGGTGTAGTACTTAGTTATTATTACAGTTGTACCACGGTCATTTTCTCATGTGCTTATTTGTGGTTTTGACACTCACCTTATGGTTTTTCTATCAACACCATGACAGAAAGGAAAAAGTCTGACCAAGCTGGGAAATGTGTGAGAAATTTGGGGGCTTTCATTTGTAGAACACAATGTCTCTATCTCTTACTCCAGAAACAAATAATAGGAGTTCTTTTGACCTGAAGAGTTCATATTCTAAGATAAGCAGAGTCTGATTTATTTTGCTGGTTCTGAAATGATCAAAACAGTGTCAGACTCTTCAATTTTGAAGTTGAAAGCACAGGGCTGTCGAGCACTATGGTTTTAGTTGCAGTAAACCACATTTTAGTATGTATGTTCTAAAAATATTAGTGTCAAAATTTAACCTTGAGACTTGTTTGTCTGGAACCTTTGATAAAACCATCCCATTTCTAATTTCCATGTAAATGTCAGAGTAATTTTAATCTTACAGAATTTGTTATGTTTATGGGTGGTGTTCATCTGGGTTTCATGCAGGGAGCTCATTCAGCTAGGACTATTATACAAAAGCAGGTATAGGTCTGTGCTTATCCATAAAGCGTGTATGATTCTTTCTTCTTGTTTCTCTTGTATTTTTAACATCTCTTCAGCCTGGACTTCAAGGATGTTTAACCTCTTTATCTTGGATTTAGATATGTTTTAAATTTATTCTCTGTCACAGGTATTGCTTCTACCCCAAGTACCCAACTTCTCCACCTGCTTGTTCACTAATATTAAGTGTCCAGTTACCTCTCAGCTACTGATTTTGGAGATGGTTTTGTGGAAACTGATGATACTTTTGTTACCAACAGGTCAAAATTAGGCAGGAAAATCACCTATACACCTTCTTCAGGAAAATCTTTCCCTTGAAATGACATTACTTTGTTGTCCAAAATCTGATCCTCTTAAATTCAACTACCTGTACTCTCTAAAGTAGCGAAGAACTTGGAGCGGTCATATAAAACAAAGACTTCAGTTTTGACCAAAAATGCTTAAGCTGCATGTTCTAAGGTGAATGTTCTTATAGCATCAGTAGGATAATCAATGCAGAGAATCAATTCAGTTAATATGTAAATATTTTAGAGTTATCCAATTGACATGGCATTTATATTCAATCTCCTTAACTCTCTTTCCTTCGAGTTAAACATACATACATAGTTTAACTTATCTGTAGCGGTGCCCTCTTTCAACGAAATAGCTGATTTTACACGTATTTGTGTAAAATTATGTGTTATCTCTACTGCTTTGTATGACTGTGTTAACTCCACTGTTTCATCAAGAGTGGGTGCAGCAAACAAAGTGGGTGCAGACCAATCTGTTTTATTTTCAGTGCCATTTTCTAGGGTATATTGAGGAGGAAATCTTTCTACAGTAAGAAATATTGGTGATGGTAAATACTTTTCAAAGATTATGATCATGTACTGTGAGAATGGAATTATAGAAATTCCTGAGAAAGACAGTTACCTATCTTAATTGAAATATCTTAAAAATGCTGAAGACTAAAATCACTTGCTTTTGCTTTCCTTACTAGCTTCCCATGCAGTCTTCAGCGCAACTGGATAATGCTATATTTTTTTTTTAAGATTGTTGCAAAGCATTAATTCAATAATTGCATTTTTAATCTGTGAAAAGTTTCATGGAGGGATTCAACAGTGATCTCCGTTTTACTCTTTTCCTTTAATGTGCAATCAGGATTTTGGAAGGTGATGAGCCGCAAAATGCAGAAACCCTAGCTTGTTGGTGGTATTTAGTTAAACATTTCCAATGGCAAAGGTAATTTCTTTCCTTTGTAAGTACAGCAAGGATTTCCCTCTCAGTTTTTACAGACTTTCACAGACATTTGCTAAGCAGCATGTATTATCACAAAACATGAACAAATTTGTTAATCTAGTGCGTGTTTGGTACCTACACAGTTTATGGTATTACAGGTAGTTTAAGTTGGGTTTTTTTGGATCTGCTTGTTGAAGTGTCTTTCATTTAAAACCGTGTACCCTAAAGGATGTAGGTGTGTCTGCCTTTTGGATTGGTTAGGACTTCTTTGGTCAAGTGACGGCAGCATCAGCTTGTAAAGGATGGCTTTAAAAATATCTCCTTGATAGACATTTGTTAGTAATAGACTTTTCATAAGATTTTTCACTTTTATAGTAACTATCACAACATCACAAACACAGAGATACCCTCTTTTTAGTACTTACAGGACATGGCTTCTGCATAATACTTTTCACCTTTCAGAATACTCCTCAGTGTGGTGTAGTCACAGTAGTCCTATGAATTAGTAGTATCTTCATTTTTATACTTGTGTGCAAGAGATAGCAGTATATAACTTAAAATCTGTAAAGTGACTTTTGTTTTCACTCTTTCTTTTTCACTAGGTTTCGTTGAGTGGACATTTGTTAATTTAAAAATTATTTTGAAATAGTTCAAATCTGTTCATAATTGTAGACAGTTACTGAAGAGAGAGAGAGAGAGAATACTGTCTTCCCTTCAAAGATTGTATGTTGGCATCTTGACTCTTAGGAGAGCTACTGTCTCTGTACTCTAATCTGGGATAGCGGGGTCTGCAATGCAAAGAAGAACAAATACAAATCCTGAGGATAGTATTCAGTTCAATTCACTTTCTAATTTATGTTGGTGTCAAGTAGTTAGCATTCGTGCTGTTGTTTTTATCAGAAAGATAGCAGCTCTATAGATCTTTTTTTTTAAATGTACATAACTAGAAATCTATATTTGAGACAAAATTATTTCCTGCATTCTTCTCTCAATTATTCTCTACTTCTTTGCTGTGAACACAGCTGGAGATCAACGTCAGTATTGTATCTGTAGAGGAAGCAAAATGTGAAGATTCTTTTTATAGACCTAAAACTCTCTTTGTTCCTGTATGATTTGCTCTAGGAAAACCAGATAGTTCTGTGTATTAATTCTTAATCAAGTTCAGTGTAACGTGCATTGCTCATTGAGACTACTGTACATATATTCTGCTTTGAGTTTTGGGCCGTTAAGCTCTATGTTCTCTAAACTTAAAATGTCGTACAGGTGCCCCACTCCCTGTGCTTCATAGGCAATATATTTAATAAAAATAGCTACTGTAGAGGCATCAACAACTTAATTAAATTGATACTGACAATATCAATTGCAACATTAATTGTAATAATGAATAAAATTTTAGATGGTTTTATTTATGGAGGAAGGAAATCAGAATCTCAAAAGATTGTTTTGTATTTCCAATCCTCTTAGCTTAATAAAAGGGCTATGAAAAAAGACTGCCATCCCAGTCTAACCTCTTGTAGACACCTCACTGAGGTGGTTAAGAGATATGGGGTACGCTTTCGATCCCCTCAGCCTAAGGGGAGCATAGAAAGCTACTGAGTGAAGGACTGTAACTACTGCTCTGTAACATTTTTAAGTGAAAGTGACTGTGTTATATGCTTTATGCTCAACTCATTGTTTCTAGGAGACATTAGGTACACCCAGGCTATTCCTGTAGATGAGATCTCCTTGTGCTTTTAGATCCATAGATGGTAAAGTTGTGAATCTTGAAAGCGTTGTTGCGTTTGAGAGAGATATTGGGATGTTTATCCCTGCCAAGGATGGCTGATTCTCAAATCTGGCCTCTCCCTAGAGTTCACTGGAGAAGAACTAAATCCATGTTTCATTTCAGGTATCTGGGAGGTGTTGAGTGTGTTTTATGAATAATTTTCATGGATTTAGTCACCTTAATTCTGCCCACGTTTTTGTGGCTGTGCACTCATGTATGTGGAATTAGAGGATAGGTCTGGTCACAGAGTGCTTGTTGGTTTAACTGTGACCAACGCATCTTTTGGGAACGATAGCTTATGGTTTTAGCATAGTAGATTTTAGAGAAGAGCTTTTCCTGATGGCAGTAGATTAACGAATAGAAAAGTATCAGGAGTTTAAAGGGCTAAGAAAATTTTTGTGTTAATATTTTTACTCCCTCTTCTCCTGCTTCCATTTTTCTTGTTCTCTTCCCTCTTCCTGTTCTGTCCTATTCATTCTCTGTGCCAGTGGGACTAGCTGTAATCTCAGAGGAAATTTTTAGTACATGGAGAGGATCTAACAACAAAAAGTGTTTTCTGAGAGATCTAAGCTAATGATGTTAGCTGGAAAAGATCAAAGGGATCTGGCACTTGCACTGTGTAGGCTTGCAGAGGGACACAGGAGGAATGGTACTATGAATGTTTCAAAGCACAAAGTGCGTGAATGTTTCCCAATGACAAAGTGCAAGGTGCAAAAATTCTTTATTCTTGACAAGCAGAAAAATCCTGGCTTGTTTTCAAGTGAAGCAGCATATGGAGTTATGGTCTATGCAAAAAAGTTGTGATGAAGGCTTCAGACTCTTTTAACATTTTAGAATTAATTTGGTCTTTGTGTAGAGTGTAAAGTGAATTCCTGTAATGACAGAAATAATAAAAATTGAAAATATGTGGTGGAGTATTTAATATTCTTCACTGTTAGAGTGCATTGCCCCCGTCACTGTTGATCAGACACATTATCTGCAGCCTGATGGTGGTTTTAGTAAACAAGTATCGATTGGAAATTGTTTCTAGGGGAGAACTGGAACTGGCATTTTTCTTGGCAGAGTTTTTAGAGGATAAGATTGAAAAGATGCGAGAAGCTGGTCTGGAAAAGGGAGAATGTAGTCATACTGCTTGTGGTTTTTCAGTTAGTTTGTTGAGCAAATAGAGGTTTGAGGGGTTTTTGGCCTGTCAATCCAATCTTATTAAGCAATTATTAGCTGCTGATTTTTGAAAGGAAGGGAGAAAGCAATGCATTTATATGGGAGTTCATGGTCTATTACAACACAAAGCAGTTCTTGTAACCAAAGAAAGTACAACTGTACATCTGTAGACAGAATTTAAGAATCTGGGATATCTTCAGTCCTTTTTTTTTTTTCCTAGACAAAGCTATTAAACCACAGTATTTCTATCAGTTACTACAACTTCTGCTCCTAATTTCATCTGAGAGAAGAGTCCTTTGGAAAAAGAGTAGGGGGCATTAGCCTGTGGTTTGCTGATTTAGATGCAGAATCTCTACCTATTCCTTGACCTTGAAAGATAAATGTCTGTACTGTAGACCTGAAGGGTCCAGGCCTGCTGATCCACAACACAAATGTTAGTTTGATTTCATGTGGTAGAACCTTTTCTTTTCAATAGATTTTTTCATTATTTCTTTTCAAATTGTAGCTTGCCCTCCATGGTTGTTGTAAAGTCAAGGAAGTTCGTTGCCTAATCCAGGGACTGAAGGATGTATGGAGAGTGCTCAAGGAATGCGTCACAGTTATATAATAATAGAAGCTGTTGTCCTCATGTGTCCTGCAGTGTTGGAAATTGCATAGTGAAACAGAGTTGTAGGGGGATAAAAGATTATTTCATAGGAGACATATTTTGAATTGTGGGCTCAAATTATATCCTGACTTAGAACACAGCGTTCTTATAAAATACTGGGAAAATAATTTTAAATGCAAACTTTCTAAGTGTCTACTAATGGGCAATTTTTTTTTTTTTAAATGGTGCTAAACTGAGTATCTGATTGTAAGGTTTTCAAAAGTACCAAGGATTTGCAGCTGCAATGGAAGTTACCAAACATATACTATTATATAAAGAGGCTAGATCCTCTTGAAAAAAAACCAAAAACAACCAAAACCCAAAGATTTCAAATGGCACACTCAGAATTAGTGTGCACTATTGCAATTTTGATCTTACTCTGTTTTGACTTCAGTTCCACATGTGGAAAAAACTGGCAATGGTCACTATACAAGTTGAATCTGATTATGTGATGTTTAGTTCAATAGAAAAATTCACAATGAAGTAATAGCTTGAAGTGTCCAGTAAATATGTTTGGGAGTCATGTATGGAGAGGAATCTAAGGAACCACGGATTAGCTGCATACACGGTTTTCTTTGTCCAGTTACCAGGGGGGTGATATTTACGCTATCTAGCTCTAGGCGTGTGACTTAGGAGCTCTCAATCAGTGTCCGGGAGTGTTTTCTTCTCACAGTTGACCATATAAAGCTTTTATGCTCTTAATATTGGGGTATCTGAGTTAAATGTCCTAAGCTGCCTAGTGAAGAAAGTAAGGATATACTTTGGTTCCCTGCCGCTCCCATCCCTCCTCCTTTGAATTTCCTGTGTCAAAAAAATAGTATGGAATCTCTTGGTTAAAGATAGTATTATGATTAGGATGCATGGTACAGTGGAATTGCAACTGCATGAGAAATCTTTCTTTTCATATTTCTTAATTTTGGAGTATATCTGCTTGGTGGGTTTTTATGGTGGGGGGGGCATTGTGTGGGTTTTTTTTTAAATTTTTTTTGTCCTGGAACATTTCTTTGTATATAAATCTCTAAAGTGCTGAAAAGGCAAAACCATACTAGAAGACTTTTTACTGTGTGCTGCACGTTCAGTTTTCCCTTTCTGTAGTCAGTTTTGCAAAGTTTTTAGCGTGTCTTAGTGTCCACCTATCCACTTAGTTCTCGTGTAGTCACTGAATCCTGTTTATAGAGGTATTCACTGTGATACCGTGTGGAGCTGTTTTGGTGAGCTGTCATTTTCTGCCCAGCATTAAGTATCTGCTTAAATTGGGAGCCTGCACTCCCTGTTTAGTTAGGTAAGAAAGTATTCTCCACAGGGACATTCAGAATATCTATTTAAGAACCTGCTTGGGTTTTTTGAACGTATAGGGAAGCCATATCCTAGCTTAATGCTTAATACACATATCTGCAATTAGAGGATGTAAATATTCCTGTGAGTATATGTCTCCATTCTTGAGTTTGGTGGAGAGGAATTGCATAGAACACTGACTCACTCACTCAAATTAAAGCATGTATTACAGCTAGACTATTTTCCTAAAGAGAATGGACAAATATTAATCGGTCCTATACAGACCTACTGTATGTATGATCTAGTTCTTTCTTTTAGGAAGTCCTAGTAAATTTTACTCAAAATAAAACTTCTTAGCTTTCCCTCCTTGGTTTTTGGAGTTACATTGTATGCAGATCTTGACATCATTGTAGGTTAATAAATATAGTGCAGGTTTTCTTTTAATCTATTATTTCTGGATATTGCATTTAGAATGGCATGTTACATGTTATAAATTCACCTTGAATTATGGTAGGCAATTTGGTTGTAAATACGGAAAAAAAAATAGATTATAGCTAACATAATCAAAACACCTTCCTTTGCTGAATATATTGCTGGAAATGTTCTAACACGATATTCTGTCCAAAGGATTGGAAGCTAGTTATAGAGCATTACCGATTTCATTTTGTAACTGAAAGTTTTAGACACTTGGCATTCCCCATTTTTAATCCTAACTGGAAATAACCACAGAGTACAACTTAATATAAATATATGACAAATATTAAATGAATTCTCTTTAACTCACAGTAGGAACTTCCCCTTGCCCATTTGGTACAGATTATAGAACTTCAGAGTAGTTGTTTTCCAACATGTTGCACTCAGTTGTGCAAACTTATCTTTTTAGGGTCAAAGAAGAGCAAAAACCACAGCTGACACAGTAAGTAAAACACCTTAAAAATGCCGTAGGCTTGACTTTTCTACCTTTGCCATGTTCTGCTTTCTGCACCTTTGATGGTATTAGCCTTCACTAATACCTGACAGGCTGCAGGTAGTTTGTCATCTGCTTCCTGACTGGCTTGTAAGAGAGCTGCCTGCAGCTTCTTACTTCATCCACCTGTTAGCTGGATGTAGGTTCTTGCTGCCTGCTTGTGAACCGGTGACCTGTAAAACTTTATTTCCCTTACATCCTTAGTGGCTGACTTAGTCCTGCAGCTAACATTCCCATCGGCTCTAGCTTTTCCGCCTGTGTATTTCTATTTACGTTAGATAAGAAAACATTTAAACTAGTGTGGTTTTATTGGTTATTCAGTCACATTATTTGCTTATTTAAACAGGTGGTTTCCCTTTAGTGGGATCACTGAGCTGGTAAATAACGTTCTTCAACCACAGCAAAAACAACAAAATGAGAAGGAGCCCCAGACGTAAGTAAGCTGCTCTCTGTAGACTAAGTAATGTCTGTATAGCATTAGGACATACTGGACAGTATGTTTGAAATAATTGCCCATTTAGAACATCTGGCTGAGGGCATTTTACAAGCTGACACTGTTTGCTTTCCAACCTCTCATTTGCAAAGGGAAAACTGAAAATCAGGTTGTACTCTCCTTATCACTAACCTCAGTGATTACATTGGAATCCAATCTGAGGAGTTACTACTGCTCCCTTTGCCTTTTTCTGCAAATGCTCCATACGTGAAACTCCCAGTGAAGTGGTGTGTTTTCTGTGCATGAGGAGCTGGAATGATAAGACATGTAGTATTATATATAGCATGTCTATGCCCATGCATGGTATTGTCATATTGGTTATGCATAGAATGCTATACAAATCTACATAATGTGTATGAAGAGCTTTTTAAGGACCAGGAAAATGAAATTTCTTTTTTTTTTTTTTCATGCTTCTAAAATATCTGTGAAGTTTCAAAACTTTAGCAGATATAAGGTGAAATCTTGGTTCTGTCAAAGCGGAGGGAATTCTAACTTTGATGGGGCCAGTATTTCATCCATGGACCTTTTACAGTGCTAGGCCAGTATGAGAGCCATATGAAAAATTTTACTTTTCTTGCTATCTGGAAATCTTAAGATTTACCAGAAACTGGCAAAGCTAGGACATTCAGTCTGAGAGTAGAACTTAAGGCATGGAGCTGAAAATACTGTTTTCATAATGCGAAACTAAAAAATATTTATTATTTCAAATTTTCAAATTTTTAAAATGTGACTTCTGATATTATTTAAGTTTTAAACAGTTAAGTTGCTGTCTTTTCTTTCTTCTAAGGGGGAATGCCTTATAAATTC
>WHYT01017587.1:370219-398848 GCA_009806455.1 Tetrax tetrax
TTTTTTTTTTTTTTTTTTTTTTTTTTTTTTTTTTTTGAGCAATAGTCTCTTTGGTAACTGGCTTTGTTCAGTGTTTTTTATCAAATAACTGAGAAATGTATTCAGCTGTATGTTTTTCACAGATGGCACAAGACTGGGCGAAGTGTAACATCTAATAGCAGGTTTATATTCCAAAATTATCCTAAAAAATCCAAGCCATGGTTTTGAAGCCAATCTAAAGGATATATGCAAGGTGTAGTTATGTAGGGATAGTTTATGTGGTTGACACAGGATAGAGAAAAATGCTGTGGGTAGAAGTTCTTTGGCAGAGACTCTGGGAGCCATAATAGCGTGTAAGTTGAGCAGGAGCTGGTATTGTGAAAGAGATAAATATCATACTGGAATGTATAGACACTAGCCTGGAAGTGCTGTGAAGAAGTTTTCATTCTGCTAAGCTTTGGTAAGGTCTCACCTGGAATAGCGTGCCCTCTTTTGAACACTGTCCTTCAAAAATGATATGGAGCAGTTGGGATTCAGTGGAGAGTAGTAAGAATGATTAATCAGATATCTAAGAAACATGGATGTATAAGGAAAAATTGAAACGTATGAGGTGATTTAGTCTTGTGAAAAGAAAATCCCGGGGGATGGAGATGGACAAATCTTTAATTATGCAGAAAGTTGCTGAAAAATGGAAGGAAATAATATCTCCTTCATGCTTCTGCTGGTGAAGCAGGAAGAAGCAAACTTAATTTGCATCAGGGAGGATTCAACTTGGTAGGGAAAACTTTTTAATGGAAAGAAAACTTAAAATGCTTGCATAGTTTGCCTAGGGCTTGTGTGGAAGCTGTGTCACTGAAAATCTTAAAGAGTGGGTTTGGCCAATATCTATTAGAAGAGATGCAAGTGTAGCTGATCCTGCACTGGGACAAGAGAATGGACTAAGTGACTTTTTAAAAAGTGTCTTCCAACACTGTTTATTTCTGATAATTTCATTAATAAATTAATGAAAATTATTTATTTTTGTGAGTATTGTAACTTTCAGGGATAAAATAGAACAGAAGTACTAATGGTGTAACTTCTTTATTTAAATGATTTTTCTGACTTTAATGGCTTGCAGAGAACTGTTGTACCTGGAAGCATTGTGGGACACATGGAACTCTGTATGTCTGAAGAAATTTTTACCATTATCCATACATATCGGGATGTTTTCCACCTGAAATCATTGTCAGTATCTGAGTCTGTAATGGATTTCAAGATATGTCTGTCTGTCCAATTTTACTTAAAAAAATTTTGAATTTCTTCAGATTATTTACTCCAAATGTGATAGGAAGCCCACATAAAGAACTATTTAATAAAATTTACACTATATATAGTTAGCCATTTTATTTGCAGTATGTGTTGTTCCTGTTCAGTGTGGTTTTTAATAGAACCTATTGAAAATAACACCTTCCACTTGAAGGAATATTTTTCTTAAAGAGAAAAATATGTATCTGCAGCCAATATACTTGTGAAACTGGAATAATGAGAAGTCTAGCACTCTACTGTGTTTATTTTCGTAGGCAGTAATATGGAAAGAAAATGGAGAGTAAATGAGCTAAAAATAAAATGATAATTTGCAGTGTTAAAAAACAAACAAGGAGATTGTAGCTATTTTAAAGTAATATATAAAGCCACAAAACAACTTCTTAACTAGAAAACTGTTTTTGTCTTCATAATAAAGTAAATATGAGGTACCTAAATATAACAGTCTTGTAACAGGAAGAGTCATGGTCAGTCATGAGAATCACACAGCAGAAATTATTTATCATTTGCGGCATAAGATTATGGTTGCCCGACTTGTAACGATGCCCTGGACTTTTTTTCCAGACTTTTCCTCATAATATTTGATACAAGAAAGACTTATTTATGTTGGTTAGGTTGTTCACAATGTTAGTGAGGTCAAGATAGTAGTCATGAATATGGTGGAACTCAGTTTTATCAGAAGACAACAATAAATATGTTGGGGACAGGTAAATATAGTAATCATAAGAAATATATTTCTATATTTAGCTTGGAATCCAGCTGATCTATTTTAATACTAAAATATATACCGATGAACTCACAGAATGTGGTAGTTCAAAGATAATAGATTTCACATTCGTGGTAAATTAAGAAAACTTATAATGAGGAATTTTTAAAATTCTCAGGGACAATATGAGGAACCTATTGTTTAAGAAAATGTCTGTTTGTGAAAGAAAAAAAAAAGGTAATCTTTAAACAAAAATCAAGTAATATGGTAAAATGAGGAATTCTTCAAACATCTGGTGTTAAAAACCAAACTTGCAAGTAGAAAGAGAAGAACACAACCAAAAATATTTAGCTGGCCAGCACTTAGCATTATGGGCAAAAAGAAGATGAAAAAAGCCCCAAAACTGAAATAATCCAAGTGTATGTACTTTACTGAAATAAGAAATTGGATAAAATGGTAATAAAGGAAAATAATTCCACTAATTTATAAGATAGGGCTGAAATGATGCTATATCCTAACTATTCAGTATACTAAAATCTCTGGATATTTTGTGTTACGCAGCATAGTAAGAAGTTTAAAAAAACTTGTGTGATGGAAGAACAGAATGTTTCTGTATGCGCAAATAAACCCATTTCTATCTAGACAATACAGACTGCAATATGTTGTAACACAATTATAGCAGCTCCTAAAAGCTTTGTGTGAGAGTATTTTCCCTCTGTTATAATTTTTTAAATTTCTCAGAGTTTGTGGATGTCACAGGCTGTGTTATTACTAATATGCTGACAACATCCTGCTTTGAACTGCTTTCCAAAAGAAATGGACAGTACCCCTAGAGGGATGGCAGGTTGTCTGAATGAGATAAGCAAACAGATTTAGAAAATGCTGGTTTAAGCTTTTGCTTAAGACAGGAGTGATACTCTTACTAGAATAAGGGGAAAGCACGTTAAGCATGCAGCTGAATCGGTGACCTCAGTCTCAAATGGAACCTGCCTTCATGCCAGTTGCAAATGGGGTTCTTGCAAGACATAGAGGCTATCCACTCATTTTGGCACTGACCATGATGGAAGTTTTTGTTTTCTTTTTTTTTTTTTCCAAAGAAGATATAAAAATAAAAAATACAGGAAGTGGTATCACACTGGTGAATAATGGCCAGGTTCAGGATTCTCCTTGTGAACACAATGAATACCAAATGTCTGAATTTCCATGAGCTCTATATTATCTAAGTCACTTGCTTTAAATAGTTCTTTGCCCTCTAGTAATTTTTTCTTGCTGATTCAATAGTCCCATTTGGAATATAGGCTCAGTATAAAAACTTTACCATATGGAAATACAGTTAAGGTGCTTGAAACTGAATGGAAGCTTGGGAGCTCAGCAGTTCTGCAGCATTCCTGCATAGTCAGAATCCTAGTCTGAAACCTAAGGGAGAAAACCATATGGTAGAGCCAGACTGTTTGGTGTATGATCTGGAGTTGTAATGACGTGATTTGGTGTCATCGTTTAACCCCAGCTGGCAACTAAGCACCATGCAGTCGCTCACCTACTCCCCCTCAGTAGGCTGGGGGAGAGAATTGGAAGGGTTACGGCATTCTGTTAACGACTCTTCATCCTGCTACAATTCGAAGACCAGCTAGTAATGGTGGTAGTATTTTCAATAACAACTTGAATCAGACCAAGATGTGGTAATTAATGAGGTAACAGATATCACAAATCTCTAAAAAGAAATGTGTTTTTTTTTTCTTGCAATGTAGAACACAATTAACAAAGCTTTTAATTTTTTTTTTGAGTGTATGAAAAGAAATGTCTTAAATGTCCTTGTAAATAAAAAATACAGCCATGTATGAGGAAGGATCTGAAGTCAGCAAGAGAGTATGAAGTTGTATGTTTGTTTTATTTGTGACTCTGAAAGCAGAAAGGGTTGGTTTTTGTTTCCTTATACACAGAGATCTGTATTGTGGAGTAAACATGCAGACAGGAGCCCTGCAGTGTGTGGAAAATTGAGATCTGCAGTTTGCAATTGTCATCATTAATTGAAGTGCTTCTGGGCTCTGGTTAGAAGAAACATTTTCATGGACTGTCTTTTCCAAATTCAAGATTTCCATTTTTCTATTTCAAAGATGTCTGTGTCCATCTCTCTCTGGCAAGTTTTATCTCCCAGTGTATTTTCTTTTGGCTCTCTGAGCTTGCCCACTCTATTCTTGCCCATGGAAATCAGTTGTCAGTATTTTCTAAGATGCATGTATATGAACATGGGACCATGAGGCTGAGCTGTTGAAAACGCTAATTACACAAGATTCATGTCTTTCAATTATTCTAGTGGCTGCCGCTTGTATCATCAAGGACGTTGATGGTCATGAACTTCTGAAAGCAAATGCTTTAATGTCTTCAGCCTGCAATGTTTGCCTTACTGAGATATCCAGCAATTTTTGTGGTGTTCTAAACATTTTAAATTTCAGTTGATACTAATGGATTTGAAGAACAGCTCAACACATAATGGTGTTATCTGTATTATCTAGTTTAAAATGTTTTAAAATAGATTCTTATTAGTTAGTGTTCTTTTTGGTTGAGGTTTTACAGGAAAAAATAAGAAACTTAGCAGTCAGACTCACAAAATCAACGGATGTTAGAACTTGTGACTTAAATGGGATTGACATAGATATAGAAACATATACACACTCACATGCGTTCACGTACACATATATATATATAGTGTGTCTTAAGTCTCTTCGCAGAAGATGCTTCTGCGAATCATGTTTCTGCCCTAGCAGCACTGTAAATGTAATGAGTATTTTCAGGAAGAGCTCACACAAGACAGCAGAGACATGAGTGTCTATCTTCATCACTTGGGAAATATTTTTATGGCATGGTTAACTTGGGCTCATTTTGGCATTACAGCTTCTGTTTTCACATTAAAACTGCTGATTTGAGCTCCTTGTTGTGCTCAAATCTTAAATAGGCTCACGTAGTATTATAGGCGAAGAGCGAGGGAAGGTTCTCTAGATCTTTTGCATGAGACTGTAGGTTAAAGAGTCCTTCAGCATCTCTCCTCAATTTATCCCTCCTTCCTACCTTCTTCCGACCTCTTTCATCCTCTTAACAAATCACCTGGAAAAACTCAGAATAGCTTTTACCAAAGTGGAATAGAATCCCAGGATACTGAGCATCACACAGGAGTAAGGATAGGGCTAATGCATATGGTGGCTTGTTTGGTTTTGGCAGAGCAGTAGCTTTCTCCTAGAGCAATCTCTGTTTGGTTTTTGTTGTTGTTGTTGTTGGTTTTTTTTTCATCTAAACTGATAGTAAGAAAGCATAAGCACAAGATACCTTAATTTCTTTTGTTGTACGTGTTGCCAAGTGATTAGAAACAAGGAGGCTTTAATTATTGGGTGAACTGGGAAGAAAGTTGACCAAGAATTTGAAGTCAGAGATGTATAAAAGGTTATTTAGAAGTTGAAACAACATTTTCTGAAACGGATTGACTTTACTGAAGTTTTTTATTGATCTTTATCAAATACATCAGACTTCTTAAATCAGTGATCGGTGTAATAAAAAAGGCTTTCAAAAGGGTAGTTTAATGAATGGTAATTTGAGATACAGAAGATTCTAAATATTTTTATTTTCCACCAAGGGTAGAGATTATTCTTAAAACAAATAAACTCCAGCAGCCTTTTCTATTGTGTATGATTGATATTAAGACATGAAAAGAGCATAATGAACAAGGTTAAATATTCAGGAGAGAGGAGAGATTTAATGATCATGGTTGAATCAATTATAACATTGTAACAGTACAGCTACCCTCAAAAGTTGGATAAAATTGTAAAAAAGAAAAAATCAGGTTCATGAATCAATAATCAATTTCAGAACCAAGAAGTAGACTCTAAACCAGTTAGTGACAGTCACTCGAGAAATGTCGATGGATACCTTTTAAGTCCATCGAGTTCCTTTGGTACTGAAAGATGTTTGGCACTTCACAAAGGCTACTTGTATGGTTTAAGTCCTACATCTTAATGTTTGCTATTGAATGCAAGTACTGAGAGTGTTTTGTACCTGTGCAAATGACCTCTACAAATGACCCAGTTGTGGGAAGTGCTACTATGAAGTACTGAGAACTTCCAGCTGCTAATGATACCAGTAGAAAGAGTGGTTGGTTTTCATGCTGAGTTTTACATAGCAGTGGGTATTTTTGCTTACTTGAAGGCTGAAAGCAGAGCCAGACCTGTCAGTCATCAGTATCTGGGGAATTCCTGTCCCCTGGAGTCAGGAAACATGATTAGGCTTGCTGGAAATACAAGCAGGCTTTCCAGTTGCAGAGCTTTTTGGAAGAAAGTTCAAACGTTGGTTACATGCTTTTAAACTCACAACTCCTTTCAATACACTTCTGTTTAATTGATAGCTATAGATCAGTGCTGTGTTTGTCTTTGGAAGAGTTTATTCTCTCTGTTACATGCTTTTATTTTGATGTATTTGCGGTGATTGATTGTATTACATGTTTCAGAGTGAGTGAGGGTGACTAAAGTGTTCTTTTCCTTTGATAAGGAAGAGTTGGAGTGTTTGGTCAATTAATTAGATAAAAATAAAATGAAGTATTTATGCCTTAATTGAAGAGGTGTGAAGGGGCAGCAAGGCTAGAGAAAAAAATAGATATTTATCCTCCATTATTTAAGGCAGTAGAGAATCAGATTGATTTAGAAAAGCTGACTACAGAATGTGGAGCACTGCCTTGTTTACCTGGGGGATATGTACTAGATGAGACAGTTGTTCTTTATCACTAGGTGTAGATTTTTGTAATGTGGTGGTAGTCCTCACTCTAGTTCTGGTTTTAGAGATTTCAGAATGACTGAATGGATATCCAAAACATCTCAGGTGTGTTTCAAAAGGAGCATAGTCTTCAAAACATTTATATCGTGAAACCCTCAGTCATGTCTTCTGTTTTACATATGAATGGATTTTTAAATTTTTCAGTGTAATCATTCCCTTTTGCTTTTATATGTGAATTAATAGATGGCTTTCAATGATCACAGTGGAAGTAATATTGATGTTACATAAGAAGGAAATTCACATATCTCTTCCTAAAAATGTTTTTCTGATTATGTTCTGTATAGAGAGAAACTTGAAGTAAATGCATAGTGATGTGGCTCCTGGAGTATCTTGGACTCAGAACAAACATAGACAGATGGTGCCAGGGTGAGTCGATCAGAAGCCTGGGGTGAGGATGAGTACTACTGGGTACAAAGTCTCATCTATGAATAACATTAACAGACGGTGAAGATTGTCACAGAGCAAAAAAAAAAGCAGTCTCACAGAAACAAAAATCCAGTTTCTATTGTGGCCTCTTGGGGATTTTGATCTGTCACAAACATGACTCAATGATTTGATGCAGCCCCCGCATCCTGGGCTGCATCAAAAGAAGCATGGCCAGCAGGTCGAGAGAGGTGATTCTGCCCTCTACTCTGCTCTGGTGAGACCATATCTGCAGTATTGCCTCCAGCTCTGGAGCCCCCAACTTAAGAATGACGTGGACCTATTGGACTGAGTCCAGAGGAGGGCCACAAAGATGATCAGAGGGCTGGAGCACCTCTCCTATGAGGACAGGCTGAGAGAGTTGGGGCTGTTCAGCCTGGAGAAGAGAAGGCTCCGGGGAGACCTGAGGTCTTCCAGTACCTCAAGGGGGCCTACAGGAAAGATGGGGAGAGGCTGTTCAGTAGGGCCTGTTGTGATAGGACAAGGGGTAGTGGTTTCAAAACAGAAGGAGGTAGATTTAACTAGGCATAAGGAAGAAATTTTTTACACTGAGGGTGGTGGAACACAGGTTGCCCAGAGAGGTGGTGGATGCCCCATCCCTGGAAACATTCAAGGCCAGGTTGGACGGGGCTCTGAGCAACCTGATCTGGTTGGAATTGTCCCTGCTTCTTGCGGGGGAGTTGGACTAGATGCCCTTTAAAGGTCCCTTCCAACTCAAACTATTGTATGATTAAATGTTATTTAAGGTAACAACCATATTCCAGGCATGCTTTGTAATATGTGGTGATGGCACTGCATTTTCCGCTTTACAGTATCCCTATCAAATCTCTTAAGAAAATGTTATGCTATCTATTCTGTTGGAAACTGTTCTGTAAAAGATTAACTACAGAATATATGACTCCATTCTGTATAATTTCTAGAAATTACAATGTTAATTACCTATATACACTAAATAAATATTCTTTCTTTGGTTTAACATGTAATATTGATGAGTCATGATAATCCTAGGATCACAGTTTTATCTCCTCTGGTGATTTGTTCAAGTATTGGCCGTTATGTCCTAGCCAATACTTTTGCCTCCCTTTTGACTCTACCTTTAGAGGCCAGGGAAAGATGAAAGAGAAATGCATATATAATCAACTTTTTGGGGCGTTCATATTTAAGGAAAGATCCTACTTCCAATGCTGGAAACCTACTCTTACAAAGACCGTCTTGTAACAGGTTAGTTACATTAGCAGGATGAAGGATAAGAATTTTTTTCAGTACTGATGTTGTGCCTTCTTTTAATAGTAATATCTAGTCAATTCTGGGTACAGAAGACTTACCTAAAATAAGAATGGCAATTGATTTTGGACATCTGGATTTACTTTCTTTAGGTGGGATTGACCATGTTCTGCAGTAGGATTTTTAATAGATTTTTTTTCTCCAAATTATATTCCACAATGTCTTTAATTTAGGATAGGTCACATTGAAAGACCTTGGCAGTTGAAGGCACCTCAGTGAGAAGGGGCAAAGGGAGAGCAACACTACAAAGTAAGGTTTTCCTTCTGTCAGAGTCTGCCAAGTTTGATTTGCAGGGAACATCTGAGATGAGCTGAACCCACTCAGGGGTTAGGTCTGTAGATTTAAACAAAAAGATTTATCAGCTATTTAAATTATGACATAACAATATAGTAATCTGTGAGCCCTACCCAACAACATGAAAAAATAGAAAGCGTGAACATGAGAACTATTATGTAGGAAAAGAATTGGTTGATGAAGAACAGAACTAAGACTTGTTCTACTTGTTTTAGTGCAATTATGTTAAAACAAATGTGAGTAGAATCTGTTTATATTTACTATTTTTCCGAAGAGAAGTACTCCAGGAGATGGCTTTAATGAACTGGCATCATAATCTTGACAGAGGAAAGTATTCAAGGGTTTTGGGAAAACAGAATTTCACAGAGCTGTCTTTAGGCCAGTTTCTGGCCTTTAGTGTCACATCTTGTCCTTGCTCCCCCTGGTAGCTTATAGGGCCTGCTGTAACCGCATGCTTCCACTCTGCGGAATTAGGAACAGCGGAGCAGAACCAGCAAGCCTACTGGTGGCCCGCCATTGGTCTCTTAGAACCCTCATTTGTACCCAGCTGCTCTGAGCTCTTAATGGTTAATTCATAAGCTTTAATTAAGAGGTTAAAGGATTTAAATACAGGATTGAATTCTGATCTTTTCTCTAGCACTGATTTTTTTTTTTTTTTTTTTTTTTTTTTTTTTTTTTTATGATGGTTTTGCAAACTTCTCTTATCATTATCTCTTGGAAGTAGTAGTACCTTAGCTACTATTTATACAGTTTCTGAGGCACAGATCTCTTACCTTTTCAATCATTATCAAATACTGTTTATCTAAAATAGAGAAATACTGCTACAACCTAAATTAACATTGTATTTTACTTCTAAGAAGTAAAGTTTGAGTTCAGTGCACTTTTTGAGTAAAGATAAGGTATGGAGGCATGAGTTTAGATATAATTAGTATGGGGAAAATTGTTACACACCTTCTTCATGTGCTTATAAAAAATCTCTCCTGCAGGTGAGAGCATCTCTCACCGTGAGCTCTGTCCTCATAAAAAATAATAATTATTTTTTTATATTTGAATTTCCATCTCAAGACCCAGTTGTTTTTTTTTGTTTCTGCAAGAGATTACATTAGTATGATGAAAATAACATATGTTTTACCCTACTTCCCGTTACTTAAAAAATACGAACGGTATGGAAAATTACAGTCCTTTGAGAATCAGGAAACTGTTTGAAGAGGATCTCCCCCTACAGTGCTGCTGGCAACGTGGCTCCACTGGCGGTACTTTTGCAGTAAGAATACTGATGCAATCAAAACCAAGATGAACCACAACTAGTTACTACCACCAGCTCCGATGGTGATAATTCAGCATCAAGCATGTTGATATAGTTTGCATAGGTGAAGTTGAGACAACCATATGGTGAGCACAGCTGAGACTTGGTTATGCTAGTTTTCCTAGCATTGCTCAAATTTATTTCCTGTTTGTTAAAAAAGGGAAATCATCAGGACAGGAACAATCCTATCACAGAAGTAAAAAGATAGGGGCTACTTAATAATTTAAAATACTCATGAATGTTGTAAACAATGTGGAATGAATTCGCTCTAATCATGATACTACAATGTCAGGAGGTGTTACATTTCGGAGCAAAGACAGTTTGACCCATTATTTAGCATGTATTTATTTTGGCTGTGTGTATGATTGTCTAATGAAGAAGTAATTTTGCGTTTCATAGTAAGGATAAAAAAGTTTAACTCGGTAACTTAGCTGCTTTGGACGTTTCTGAAACTACAGGTGTGAAGTTAATGGCTTCCTTTTGTAAGTCAACTGATGATGCAAATAAAGTAACCCGAGTGACTGTGAGAAATATTATCTCGTCTGGAGATGTCCTTTATAAATGTAATAATGTTGCAATGTGCTTAATTGCCAGCGACTGAATTAGCCTCTTTTTAAGGTACATTTGGTAAATATTGCATACTTTAAAAATGAAATTTAGTATAAAGTAAATAAAAACATGATTTATGAAAACAAGTCAAATATAAACTGTGAAACTTTTTTATGAGTGAATTGTTTGGATAGAACAGTAATTTGTATACTTTTTAATAATGAGGCTGTTTAAAAAATAAAGATCTAGTAATTAAAAAGCATACAGGTGTGGCCCAGCTTTCTTAAAACTCATATTTATTTGAATTCCTAACACAAACAGTATCAGAAAAAAAGTAGAAATAACCAATATGCAACTGTATTTCTAATATTTTTAGCCTAATAGAACATTTCTGTTACAAAACATTTCAATCAAGTGAGTGAATCAGGAGGAAACATGTAACAGTAGCTATAAAAATCATCATGGTTTTTAAATATAAAAAGTAGAATCATAGGATACAAATAAACTACAAAAGGAAATTTTTATGAGAGCCTCAGCCAAGTGTATTCCTCAGTGATTTAGATTTTAGGTGAGAATTTTTGCACGGGGGTTGAATGTCTGTGTATGTCTGTGTCAACTGTGCATGAAAAATATCCGAATAGGAGTCTTGCATAAAGCTCATAACATAGTAAGACAAATTTTGGTTTCTGGTTGCGGTTTTCCAGTACATAGACTACCGCAACTGCTGATAGTCGAGAGTGCCATGATTCTAAATGTATATGAAGCTGCATTGGATGTGCCTATTTTACAGCAATATATATGCTACAGATTTTTTTTTTTCTGTCCTTTGTGCCTTCTCTCATAGAAATTAAGGACAGGTGCTGATTGTCAGCAATATGAGACTGAATGCTGAAAAAAAGACTCATTGCTCATATGCACTGTTTCTGAAAACTCCACTAGCACTTGTCCAAACTGCTTAGCAGCAGCAATACATGATGATATTACAGTATTGGTACAGCTGAAGATTCAAATACAAAAAGAAAAGATTCACCTATCGTAAGGTGTGTGTCTCTGCCTGTATCTGTATCTTTCTAATATTCAGTAAATCTTGAGCACATATTGCATCTTTACCCTTAGGCATGGTAGCTCCAAAAGTTCCCCTTTGTCACTATGACTATTTTTCCAAACTGGAAACCCAATTGTCTTTGAGACACCAGAATTGGCAGAAATTGTTCAAGTAGAGGTTGAAAGTATCTGGATATGTAAGACAGAGTGACTGCTTACATCTTGTTTCATAATGAGTTAGTAAAAAAAAAAAAAAGTAGACCATAATTATCTGTATTTTTTAATATGTAATCTTGTAATTTCTTTTACTTATGATTAGTGGGATGAAATATAAATGCAATGACAGTACAGTCCATCTTTAAAGATCCTATTCTTGTGCTTTGCCACTTAACACTTCCTGGCAGCCTGCTTTTACGGGAAGTTCAACTACTTGTTTCTGATCTTCATTGTCAGCTCAGGATTAGTACTTGCAGTTTCAGCACTCTACCAAAGCAAGTCCTTTGGGATAGTGTGGATTGCAAACACAGGGACAAGGCCCATGGAACTCGAGATAAAATATTTTTAATTGAGAGAATGCAGTTGTGAAATGAACTTGGAGAATTTCCTTGGAGAGTCAGACACTGGAAGATTCCCTTTTTCAAATACAGCTTTCATGGCTCATCTTGTTTTGAGTGAGACCTAAAATTACCTGAGAAGTGTCAGCCTTGTCACAAGGGTAAAGAGCAGAGGGAAAACTACCTCTATTGTGTAGTATTGTGTATTATTCAATCCAGTATGGATTGAGTTTACCTGCTTGATGCTTAAACCTTAAAAAAGGAGTCCTACTGATATGTCCAGTATAGATGGAGACGGTACAGAAGTAGGTGGCAAAATTTATTAGAAAAATAATGAAGACTTTTATGGAGAAAGAATGAAAAATTTAGATAAATTTAGATAAAATTTAGAAGCAAATGATAAAAACATTATGGGAATCTGTAGGCTCATAAGGTTTAAAGAAGCTCTTTTACAGCTTTTTTTTTTCTAATACAGGAGCAGCTATTTAATTAATTTAAGTAATTTAATCTTGCAGTTAGTTTGCTGCAGAAAAGGTAGAAACAAGTATCAGTGTGTTGTTCTGAGGAAACCTGGAAGTAACAAGTACAGCCAGACGTTACCTACTTATTTTCTCCTTTATACACATGTTTTCTAGCTTTATCTTGATATCATTAAAACCACACGGAACTATGATAACATTAATTGGGCCAGCCCTTAATTTACCATATGTTCATCTTCTCTATGTTCACCTTTTCTTGTAGCCTTGCACAGGACTGTTGTACTAAGCTATTGTTCACTGCCACCTGCCAGCAAAGAGCAGCCTCATTGTTACTAATAAACAAAGTTAATAAACAAGGGCTGCAGTTTTACTCAATTATAAACTGAAAAAAATAGGCAAGTAAGGTAATCCTGCCAGTTCCAGCTAGGCTTTTTGTCTAGCTGACTTGTAATCTATTGACTCATTCACAGAGTCATATCCTACTCAGTTATTAAAACGGAGGGGGTTTTTTTCTGTCTTTTTTTTTTTTTTTTACTCAATTTCTGAATGTATTAAGATATACTATATTCAGTGATGTGACTTCATCTGTATTTAAAAACTTATTTAGGGTCATACCAGATTAATTAATTAATTAATTATGACATTGGAAGAGTGCAATTTGCTATTTTGTGAGGGAGGTCAAAAAACTGAGAACAAAATGTGGTAAAGTGTGAACTAGAAGCTGTTGCAGAAAGCGCTACTAAATGGGGAAAAGACCGAATGGAGCCAGGGCAGCTTGAAGACCTCCTCTTGGCCACGTCTTTTACTTCTGAGAGTGGCTTATACGAAGTTCCCACCAGCAGAGGTTTTTTGGTTCCATTCCTCAGCATAAGGCAAATGCTCTTGTAGCATAATAGGACGTCTTTACCCTGCTCCCTTCCATGACAAGGAGAGACTGAAACAGAGATCTTAATTTTGGTTGCTGATCAGTTTTGCTGTAGTTGGCTTTTCCTCCTTGAGCAGCAGCACTGGTATAAAGCAAGGGGAAGATCATTTAGCAACCGCACTCCTTTCTTCCTATCTTGTAACTCTTTTTCTTCTATTCAGCATTTCAGGCAGAGTCAGTGTAATTCACTTAGATTTAAAGTGTATTTATTCACTGGGAATAAAAGTATGTTTTTTTTTTTTACAATAGTTCTTTCAGTGAAATTATTGGGAAACATGATGTCCCATATGTGTGAACTGCAGTGTCTTATTTTAACTTTTTAATCTAGGATTCAGATTTTGAGCACTTTGTTTTTCATGTGAATTCAATAAGAGTATTATATTGATAAATAAATGCTTGTGCAGCTTGAGAGACAGGTAGTATTGTTCTTAGTGTGAATGAAGTTATTTCTTTTGTACGCAAGTCTTTCACCATATTTAGAGCCTCTGTGAAGTACTTATTCTGTGACTATTTTGTAGGCTCTTTAAACATGTTCTTGTACTTAAAGTTTCATCAGTGTTGATCTATTCCTATTTCAGGTTAATGAATATCACAGAATATGAAGTGAATATCACAGAATATGAGGCATATATTCCTTGATGAGTTAGAAGATGGGAAACATGAAAATCATGTTTTTTCCAGTTAGCTCCATCTGTAAAACAACTCAAACCAAACTAAAAAAATAGGTGAAAAAGCTAAAAATTTCTGAGATTTTTTTTCTATTGGTAATTTCAGGATGATTTACTCTATGTTTAGAAAAAAACCGTTACAATGAAATACCTTATTTGCTGTTTGACACTGATGAACGTGGCTATTATTGTCATTATATGGCTGATGTTTCATCTCATTGTTCTAAACAAAATACTTACAGAGCTTTTTGCTAGCTTTTTATCTGTTAACTTTCACTTTAGAGTTGGGAAAAATGCATTTCCCACTTGAAAAAAGTAGTGTGGAGTTCATTTTCCCCTACATTCTTCACCTGAACAGATTAAAAAAATCTTAGATTATTTATACAAAGTGCAGAAACTCCCATAGGAGAGACTATGCACAGTTTTGTGACAGGCTTGGGAGTTAATGTTCCTGCATAGATTGTGAAAGACTGGGATTCAGGGCAGGTAGAAACTGAAATCTAGATCTCTTATATTTCAAGTAAATACCCAAATGAATTGGATTTTATGCTCTCTTGTTTTCTGGATGTTGTATCTGAGATTTAGCGAAACTTTCACTAACTTTTTTTTTTAAACTGGTACTTTCAGCAGGAAATCAAAGTGCATGCCTCAAATAAAAAGCCATTTAATTAGGAAATTCTGACTGGCTCTTTTCAATATCTTGGATTTCTCCCATTTATCATAAGTTCCAGGTCATAGATTAAAAAGTAGTGTTTTACTCTATAGTTGTGGTTTACAACCCTTTTCAATTTGCATTCTATAAATATTTTTTGGTAGAATTTTTTTAACTGCAGTGAAATGCCAAAGCTTAAACTTAGGTAGATGGTTCTGAAGTGAAACCTACTGACAGTATAAAATATTTACTTATTGTTTAACCAGACAGTTAAAATAGTACATCAATTCTAATGAGATTGGAGAGATTTCATTTTGCCAGCAAGAAAGTTAGTGCTGTGGATTAAGTGAATGTTTATAGAGATATCTGCTGACATCTAGTTTTTGTCAATATTTCATTTTCACTGATACAAAACCTGAAAACTCTGAATTGTGAGTAGCACCAGGACTGTAGCTGTGCTATCTGCCAGTGTATGAGAATCCATTAATTATAAACATAATTGGATATAAGGTTCTTGTTTGAAGTTGAATCTTTAATTGCTTAATAATTTTTATTTGTCTACTAGACTTATAGTATAGTCATGGTCTTCTGAAGAGGAGCTTTATATGGTGCTATTGCTCATTTCAGTTAAATACTGGCAAAACTGTGATTTGGTGATTAAGAAAAGTTCTGTTTCAGATTCCTTAATATAGTGGGTTTTTTTAAAAATTGCTTTTTATAATATCCACACATCAGCCTGAAAGCACAAACTCCAGGTTTTTCTGCTCATTGCATTACATGGAGCTGAAAATGCAGTGAGGTCATTGGTCAAACTTTGAGAAAGTTAACTATTTTCACAGTAGTTTATGAAAAGCATGAAGTTGTTTGTTTTGGATTTTTTTTTTTTCCTATTGATAAAAGTTAAGTCACTTTTTTTTTTCCCCTCAGCACTGCTGAGCCAAAAAATTGTTAAACACTTTTCTCCTATGTTTCTGCTTGAGTTTACACTTCATATTTCTTACCTTATTCCACGAAACCATTGTTAAGTTAATAATCACGGAAATGCTGTTTGAAGGGCACCTCTGAACCAGCCTCATGCTCAAAGCATGATGATTGCCAACACTAAATCAGGGCAGCTTGAGCTTTGTCTAGGAGAGTTTTGAACACCTCCAGGGACGGCGACCCCACAGCCTCTCGGGACAGCCTGTTCTAGGACTGCACTGCCCCCCTACTGAAAGTAAAGTGAAAAAACTTCTCCTAATGTCCAACTATGTGCCACTGTAGTGCCTTTTGCCCTTCTTTTGGATTGGCGACTACTACGAAGAATTTGACTTTGTGGTTTTTTTCAGGTAATTTTTAGACTACGCAGGTGGTTTCAGGTGGGTATTAGATCACTCCTTAGTCCATTCCTCTTCACTGGATCGAACAAACCTAGCTCCTTTATTCCCACCTTGCAGGTTACATGCTCTAGGCCCTTGACCAGACTTGTCCAGTTTGTCAACATCCCTTTTGAACTGGAGGACTCCAATCTGGACACAATATTCCAGGAGCAGCCTTGCCAGTGCCAGTTAAAGGGGAAAAATAGCCTCCCTTTATCTGGTGCTCATCCTCTTGGTAATGTAGCCCCATATGTAATCTGCCCAATTTGTGATAAGAGCGCACACACGACTGGCTCATAGCCTGGTTTCCACCCTATTTTCCACCCTATTTTCCAGGGTTTCTTATCGGCAGGGCTGATCAGCCCGTTGTTTCCTAACGTCTACCAGCACACAGGGTTATATATATAAGAACAGTATCCATTCAGAAGAGAAGTGAGTGTTCTCAGTGACAGGTTAACTAGCACTATTGCATACTAGAGCATTAAGTGTTTAATCCAGTACAGGAAAGAACGTTGTATGTCACCAGATAGTCATTGCCACTGGGCAGAAAAATCATTGAATGAATGGGCTTGGCAGAACTGAAAGTGAATGAACCCTTTTTGAAGCCTAGATTCCAGCCACATCCGTGCGCCGTGCTGAGAGTAGGAAATGAGGGACAGGCTACAATCAGTAACAAAACTTCGAGAGAATTGTAGCCAGGTAATGAGAAGTGGCAGCCGCACTTAAATCTGGCTTCAACATCCTGAGTACTTGCTTAACAGTCCCTCTGCTAATGGCAAATTTTAAGCAGCTTTGGAAATTTCAGACACATTTAAGTGAACTTTTGGAAGGCAGGAATGGCTTTGGAACTTTTTGTCAGTATTGGTTTATTTATTTATTTTTTAAAGATGAAGCTTTTGTGGGCGTTTCTGGAAGACAGGAGAAAATAAATACTTCTGCACGGTAATAAGAGACATCAGATACTCAACTTGTTTTTCTTACTTGCTTTCGACAGTAGCTCATGGATCATGAGAGGCCCATGAATTGCTCCTTTTTTGACTGATATTGAATTTCTCATTTCCAGAAAGACGTGGGAAACCAAGAATAAGCAGAATTAAATTAACTCAATTCCAGAACAAAGCAAGTATTCCAATAGAAACTATTTCTTGACCTTGACAGAGCAATCCGAGCTCTTACAAACAGTTGCTTTTGACACTGAGAAGTCCTCTATGCAGCTGTCTTGGATATTATGTTTTACAGTACAAAAAAAGTCTTGACAAATCATATAAGCTTCCTGAACTTTAGCACTGTAACTTCCGTCAGATATGAGTATGATTCAAGGAACTCATTCTCACAAGAGACGAAAATGAGCAGACCTTTAATATAAATTTTCCAGCCTAACTTTTCATTGTCATTAGGTCTTTGCATAAACTCATACCAACTTCTCCTTTCCCTCTAAAATTTGTAGCAGTTATCAAAATGATTACTTGTATTTTTGGAAGCAATGTGGAAAAGGAGAGATATTTTGCATCAGTACAGATAGATGGCATGTGGTGCTGAATTTTCTACTTAAATGTTCTGTTACTGTATGGTTTCATGTAATTATCTAGGTTTACAAGCAAAAAAAAAAACCTATCATGCCTAAGAATAAGATTTGTATTATGGAGAAGCATTTTGGCCTAAACTGCAGCTCATCTGTAGAGCATGTTTTTTCAGTCTCACAACATGGACCTTGGCCAGTCGCATTGACAGAGTAACTCACTGGACTACAGGGGCTGGAAGTGGTAGTCTTGGCATACGGAGACTTGGGATACCAGGCTCTGAAGTTTGCCTCTGTACTGGTGAATTTGAGCTCCCTGGTAACCGAACTCCTGAGCCCTCTCAGGCAGCAATGTTTGGAGTAGAGACAGATGTGCAGACAACTTGAAAAAAACGGAGTTTTATTTGCATTACATTTTGTGAAAAATATGTTTTATACAATTTTTACTACATGTGCTTCAAATACTCTGCTATTCTAAACACCTAATTATCGCTGCATGTTATTAGTTCAGTTTTTGGCTTAAACTCTTGCAGGCTAGATGATAAAGAATAATTATTAATCTATAAAATAGATCATAAAGGGTTTTTTTTTTTTTTTAAATGGACTTCCTAAAATGAATACTTTGTATTTTGTTTTAAGTATGCCTATTCATCTGCAGTGTTTCTGCTTAGTCAGCAGAACATGTGTGTGTAACATTGTGTGTAACTGATTATTTAATAGATTTTTATTGTCTGTGTTTTAATTTTTTTCTGACAGTTATCAATACGTGTAATATTTTTCTTGGAACAGAAAAAGATGCAATGATGAACTATTTTGGCAGATGATAAGTTGTTTGTTACAAGGCAAGGATTTTAGAAAATCTTGTATAACCTGTATAACCTTCAAAAGTTTATACTTTGAGGCACAAGTTGACCTTTACATAGATTCTTGTGCCCAAGAGGAAACAAAAGTGAAATTATTTCAGTACATGAGGCTTAAGAATTGGCAAAAGGCTTGTGCTTTTTATGCATCAGTGAGACTGGTAAGCAAATAATCATACAAACAAAGCCTATAGATAATAAGGAAGCCACAAAACTGAATATAACCTAAAGTAAGCCTGAAGTTCAGCATAGATAATATGCTTTAAATGAAAAATGCAATGTTTGGCAAAATTAAAAGGCAAACAAGGTCTTGGAGATTACATATGTTATTGATGGAAACCGGCCAGACTACTAACTACCAATTACACTGACTGTTGTCAGTGTAAAATGTTGAAATGTGCCAGATTTCCAAATATTGTTCTCAACTTCATTCAGCTCTTTCTTATTAATAACTTGTGTCGCGCCCCATTCAACAAAGAACAGTCAACAGCGAGCTCTTTTTGAAGCAGTGAGGAGGCAGAGGAAGCCATTTACCCCTGACTCCACAAATTCCTGTTAGGGCAATGAGGACCCTTATGTCCTTCTCATGGAGGCCAGAGAGGTGACCCCTCTTACAGGCCAGAAGGCTCACGCATGTAGGGGAGAAGGGCTGTGGGGCAAGGTCAGTGGCAGTTGAGAGGTTGAGGCAGCATTTTGGTAGGCAGGAGGAGAGGCGTGCCTCCAGACTCCTGGCTTGTCTCATGGAGAGATGGAGCCGCCTGTTTGTTACTACAGCTCCTCTATGGTAATGTAAAGTACATTTTTAGGGGAGTTTTCCTGAAAAAAACAAAGCAAATCCCAACAGTTCTTGCTATATGTATGAATATCCATGGTAAATAGTTGTTTGAGATAATTTTTGACTGACGTGGTGTAGTATTTGTTTTGATAAGAGCCTCTGGTGTTTCTGATGAAATAATTTTCTGTCATTAATTTATGTCTGAATATAAAGGATATATTTCTGAATTAAGGAAGTTGTTCTCCTGGATTTATTTTTTTCCAGGGGGCTATTCTTTGTTCTTTCTTAGACTTCCTCTGTGTTTTTTAATAGCCTCATTTCAAGAATCTCTGGAAGATAATTCTAAAGAAAAAGAAATCTGTTTTGCACTTTTAATTTTTTGGCTTCGTATACCATTTTAATGTTTTATAGAAAATGCTTCATTTTGGGTGTTTTACTTGTGTCTATTCAGGGAGCTAAATAAACTGGTTAAACTAGATTAATAATTTTTAGATTGCTAAAATTTGCAGTCTTTATTAGCAAAATTAGGTGAGTTGAATTCCATGCTAAGTATTTAAAGATCACTGTTTTAAAATCACAAGGATAAAAACAAAAGAGAAATCAAAGTTCTTTCGATTTTCTCTTTGTATTGAATCTCTTACAATATGCTATATCACATTTTCCAGCTTTTTTTCAGCAATTACAGGAGCTAAAAAATGATAAATTTTACAACAAAAATTACATTTCCCATAACATCATTTACCTTTAGGAAAAAAAAAAGTGCCATTACAGAACGCGCAATGAGTCTGTGACTTTGGTCATAGTGAGACAGTTTTCACTATCATATATGGAGATTTGATTATTGTGGGCTCAGAAATATGAATTAAGTCACCTGCCTGAAGGGATCATTGCAGTTCTGTATGCACATGGCAGCTGACTATGAATGTGCTCCTAGACCACTGGAAATGGAAGGTAAAATGTATGTGTGTGTATATTAACCTGCTGTCTCTGGATTTTACACCGAAGATAGTCTACCTTACATTTGGCATGAGATGGCATTGCCTCTATAACGATGGCTTAAATGACTTGTTAAACTGAGGTCACCTGTTATGGGCTTGCACCAGTGCTTGAAAAGTGGTTGAAAAACATTGTAGAATCCTTAGTCTGTGCAGTATTGTTGGATAAATGAAGATGAGCTACATCAAGAGTAGATACTTGCACCTGTCTGGTGGAATTAGGTAAAAGTACACTTGGAAGGAAAAATGAGATTTTTTTTTTTTTTTCTATTAACCAGTTTATTGTCTTGTGCCATGGGCTCTTGGATGACTTAGACCATGTTCCCCCCTGTTGTATTCGCAGCTAACAACTGGTCCCATCTTAAAGCAAAGTTACTTATCTTTGTAACAGCTGGACTGCTTGCTGTATGTTATCAGTGTTGGGCCTCCTCCTAGAGTTTAGTTATAATGAAAAAGATGTAATTCTTGAATGTTACACATCTGGAGCATCATAAATTAAATGCATTTGCTTTAGTACCATATTTCTCTCTGCCTTGTGTTTTGAAATTTATTGCAATTTAGTGATTAGAAAGTTTTTGTGGGCTTATATAAAACAACTGTTAATGGTCTCTTCTCTTCTGCAGAAAATTACATCAACAGTTTGAAATGTATAAGGAGCAAGTTAAGAAGATGGGTGAAGAATCACAGCAGCAACAGGAGCAGAAGGGTGATGCCCCGACCTGTGGCATCTGCCACAAAACAAAATTTGCTGATGGCTGTGGCCATAACTGTTCATATTGCCAAACTAAATTCTGTGCGCGCTGTGGAGGAAGAGTGTCTTTACGGTCAAATAAGGTATGGAGTTATGAAAGTTTAGTAATAAGCTTCTGCTAAACTCGGTATCTTTTGTTCATTGTTTGTGCATTGAAATCGCATAGCTACTGAAAATATTTTCCTTTAAGGGCGTAATGATATCCACTTTAAGGACTTTTAAGACATCTGTCTTCATTTCAAATAATTTTTATTTGCAGGTGGATTTGTGACTATGGTTTTTAAATTGATACGTGCAATCTTTCTACTAACAGACTCATGAAAGTACAATTCTTTGATTGGAGGACTGAGTCTCTGTATTGGAGACGGGGAGGTATATCTAGTGATCTAATGATGTTAATGTTGAGACACTGATTATTACAAGCTAGGGCAAAGCCTTGTTTCTTTTCTGCTTGCCCAGGCTCTTCTGTACAAGATTATTGTAAAATTAGTGTTAGAACCATATATACAATATATTATGGAGCTTTAAAATATTTAATATATATTATACACATGCACATATGTTATGGATATGTATATATAAATACATGTACAAACATCAGCATATTTTTAGGAAAAAAATGCAGTAACAATATAGAGTTACAGCTAGTATACTGGTGTCTATAACAACAGGTAAAATAGCAATCTGAATTTTTTAGAAGTTTGATCATAGAGTAAAAAAATTCAGCAGAACTGAGGTAATTGCAGAAAATACTTCTGAGATAAGTTTATTCAACATTTTAGGTAAAGTGTTCACATCTGATACACATGTCTCAGATTCTGACAAATACTTGTAGAATAGTCATGACAATACTCAAGTTATATTATACTAATCTTTTGTGGAAACACATATTTTGTAAATCAATACAATAATTTAAGAATTTAGTATTTATTAATATAATCATTTTTCAGTATAATTTATTTCCATAAATCTTTTTTTTTTCTGTAATATGTTCATTGCAAATACCATGCAATCTGCAAGTATTATCTTAATCTTTGGGAAGGTAGAAGACAATGGTATAAATATTATGTATTTCTTTGTCCAAGATTGAAAGGTAGGCTTAAATAATGGATTCAAGTTTTTGATTCACAAAGTATAAAATAATCTGCTATTTCCTGATGATTAAAGTAGCCGAGATTGTGTATAAATCTCTCAAATTGATAAGGTAATTTTAAGATTTTTGTCTTGAGTAAGCTCACATAGTTTTATTGTTTTTTAGTAACCAACTACATCATGTTGCTGGTAATAATAAATATAATAATTTCTGTGTTAATGTCATCTGATTATAAAAGGCAATAAGACAGATACTTGAGCCATTGTGTCTACATACTTGGAAACATAGTGAAAGTTTATTAGGAGGAAGGCTTCATCTCTTAATGAAGCATTCTGATACATCATTTAGACTCTCTTTGGGACAGATCATATGAACTTGGCAGATACTTGTCTTACTTCTCTTGACAGATTTCCAGTGAGATTCTGCCACATCCTCTTAGGTCTTTTGTTCCACTGCTTCACCATGCTCGCCATAGAAAGCTTTTCTTGCTATCTAACATAAATCTGTCTTTCTGTAAGCTGGCTTCTGCATTCAGTATTATGAGTCTGTCCTGTAACTCTTCTCAGTTGACTTTTTTACTACTACTGTTTTTAATTTAATGTGATAAATACGCTTTTTTACTCTTACTAATTTCTGTTCTAGATAATTTATGAATATATAGGACAGGGTATCTGTAGACACATCCCCTGTGAGGCTTCAGTGGTGATGCCTATCCCTTAAAAAAACTGGTTATTTTTTCTGGTTCTTTTCTCCTTGTCTTTTAATCAGTTAAGTTTTCTCGTGGATGAATTTATTCCTATTCCATGGCAGTTAAGATTCTTTAAAAGCCTGGAAACCCAGCTCAGCAGTCTGGACAAATCCCATTTACTCACTTTCTCTGTGACTCCTTGAATCATAGAATCAAAGAATGGTTTGAGTTGGAAGGGACCTTTAAAGGCCATCTAGTCCAACCTCCCTGCAAGGTGCAGGGACATCTCCAACTGGATCAGGTTGCTCAAAGCCCCATCTAACCAATTGGACATCCAATTCCAAATTGAAGGAATTCTAATACATGTAACAGACACAAATTCCCTTTACTAAAGCCATTCTGACTTTTCCACATCTTATTGTAATTTATTCATATAGTTGCTAAGTTTATTCTCTATTTTGGTTTCTACAAATCTTTCCAATGAGGATATCAGACTCACTTTTCTATTATTCTGTTGATCCAACTCTGAAATTCCTTAAAAATTAATAAATTGACGTCATACTTGCCACCTTTTATTCATCTTGTCGGTGAAAGACTCTGTAATACAGTTAATAGTTACATACTTTAGACTTGAGAAATTTTCTGCTGAATGTAATCTGATTTAAAAAAAATTGTTAGGTTTTTTTTTGTTGACTCATTTAATACCTTTTGTTTCTGAAATATCAGTTCAAAGGATATATTCTGGTTTATTCTGCATAAAATAATATTCTAGAGTAAGTATCTGTCTAATCACTGTGAACATGAATACAAAAGATTTGAGACACAGACTGTGGCAGTCTCCTATTTATGATATCTTTTATGCCTATACACATTATTCCATGAAAATTATTTTTGGCCTACTAGAATTTACCAGAAGTCATTCTTTTCCATTTTCTTTAATGGATACAACTTTAACTTCTTGAAGGATGACTTCTAATAACTTTCTGTTCTAACTGTGATAGATTTTCTTTGATCTCTGTAGACATTTTTTGACAGGTTATGTATGTCTGGTTTGGACCTTGTGTAAAGTGATTCTTAAACTGTCAGAAATGTTCTTTGATGGAGCTTTTTATCTGTTCATGATCTGTTTCATAGTAGCAAGTTTCAAGACAGATTCATGCAAGTTACACCAGATTCTGCTACTAAATAGTTTAGTACAGACCAGTGTTAGCAGTATGCATCGCAGAAGATGTGGAATTGCAAAGAACACTTCTCTTTCAAAGGTCGCAAGGAGGACTACTGCTTACAAGGTTCATGGTTGTGAGTAGGAGCAGAGTATGGAAATGTTTGTCTGCTCTCAGAGCATTAGATTAGGTTTCTCAGAATGATTGGATGATTTATTCCTTTTTCAGTTTAGTTACAATGCTTGAAATAGAAGCATTAAAATTCAGTTCAGATTGTACAAAAATTATCATTATGTGGGAATTCCTTCTACATCAAGCAAAATGAATAAGGTCATACTGCTGCTTCTGTACCGCTTGTTATTTTAGTGAATGGAGTATTCAGCGAGGATGGGGGCTTACATTTCTTGGGAGTAAGGGACCTTGAACTGTCATCTTTTATGTTTATGAACAATTTCAGGTTGATTAAAACTGAAATAATAAATCACATGAAGCAAGCAGTTCTTGGTAATAGCAGTATCACTGATATACAAAATATACTACTGTTCTTTTTTAATTATATACTGATTTATATAGGGAAATGCACACCGAATGAGGCAGTAAACTGTGGAACGAAGTTTATGTAGCTGAGAAATTACATGCTAAAATATTGGACAAATACAGTTTCCAGATAGATACAACTTTGTATGCAGTGAATATAAATTCCAACAGCTCAGAATGCTGATTTAGTAAACCGAGATTTCGCTTGTAGAGGAAGAAAATAGTACTTGTCTGAAAACTTAATTAGGCGCATACTGAATACCTTCTTTGATTGGCAACCTGCACTTGCAGCCACTAAAACATCCTTCTGTATTTGTCTTTGGACATCAGAGTTAAGAGATTTTCAATTGTTACGTAGGACCCAGCAACTGTGTGTGAAACCCCTGGGGTATAACCAGGGAACTTCTCTCAGTTCCCTCTGATTCTGTGAAAACTTTGCGTTCTGATTATTTCTCTGGGGAAATGTTTAATTTACAGAAAACCATCAAGTTCACTTTATGGAATGATTCTAACTGCAGGACTTGCAGCATAACCATCCATATGGAGTCACAAAACGAAATTTTAGAGTGCTTGTGCTAATGTGTAATCCGTTTCGTTCTATTGACAATTGACAAGCACCAAAGAATTAGTTTGTCATAATCAGGATTTCTAAGTCACCAGGATTTGGGATAAACTTCGTAATTTCCTATCACGTACAATTAAGTTGCTCCTTAGGAGACAGGGTTTGATACTGCATTTCTCTAGAAGATGATGTGACATTACAAACTTGAGGAAAGGATTTCTCTAAACCAGGTGTCATTTTTTTTTTTTTTTCTTTTCAGTTTACTCCATGTTAACACCCATAACACCCATAAAATCCCTTCAAATGGCAACTGCACAAACTATTTCTGTTATTAATTTTATTTTTTTGAAACTACTTTCATTTGGTAGCTGTTTTGAATTTCGTTAAACAGCAGGTCATGGTCTCAATTTCAATGGAGGCTAGTTATGTTTGAACACTTCAATCTATTTCAAAGCTTTCAAAAACCTTAGAGGTTATTATGATCCTGACACAATGAGGAACTGATAATTTTAGACAAACTGATAATTTTAGACACTTAAGGTGGAAAAAATACTGTCTTAAAGAGTGGTTTTGGCTCATGCAGTCAGATGCCAGATTGACCTTCTAACAGATTTGTCCTATGAGGACAGGCTGAGAGAGTTGGGGCTGTTCAGCCTGGAGAAGAGGAGGCTCCGGGGAGACCTTATAGCGGTCTTCCAGTACCTCAAGGGGGCCTACAGGAAAGATAGGGAGAGGCTGTTCAGTAGGGCCTGTTGTGATAGGACAAGGGGTAATGGGTTTAAATTAGAAGGAGGTAGATTCAGATTAGATATTAGAAAAAAATTTTTTTACAATGAGAGTTGTAGAGCACTGGAACAGGTTGCCCAGAGAGGTGGTGGATGCCCCATCCCTGGAAACATTCAAGGCCAGGCTGGATGAGGCTCTGAGCAACCTGATCTAGTCAGGCATGTCCCTGCTTCTTGCAGGGGGGTTGGACTAGATGATCCTTGAAGGTCCCTTCCAACTCTAGCCATTCTATGATTCTATGATTCTAGATATTTTTTTTGAGAATGGGTGGGATTCCAGTCATTTTGCTAGCACTTCGGTGTGTCTGAATATTCATGGCATTAAGGCCGTTCTCCATAAAACTGATATTAAAATATACTTGCATTTTCACGTGGAACAGAACAAATACCACCGAAGTCTGACCAATTTGTTACTTTTTTAGCATCGGTTCTTTGAGAACTGAATTGAGTAATTTCTTAAACGTCTTCACTATTGAAATGACTGACTAGGTTGTCTCTCATATGGTCAGTCATGTCCCTACTGGCATTGTACTGCTTGAACTTAGGGATGTTTGACATCAATGTAGGGGAGCGGCTGAGAAGCTGGAGGTAGTCTTAGGTGTTTAGTAAAGTGTGGTCTTGTCTTGAACTTCACATGTCTTTATCTTTCATAGCCTGCTTCTGAGAAGAGACCATTCATCCTGGATGTTAATCAACATAGGTAGATTGTGTGAACCAAGCTTTGATTACTGTTATGATCACAGTGTAAATAACAGGATATGGGCATTTAACTGCCTTTTCAAAGCCACCAATTTTTGGATTTACTGCTTTGTGTTGAAAAGCTTACACTTACATGGTGAAGTGTTTGAGAGTCTTCATTACGCTATTAATTTCTGAGAAAAATCTTTCATCTTCTTTTAATATATATATAATTTTAATGGTTGCCTAAGTGGTGCTTGTACTTTGGGTTATCGTTTGAGCTAACAGAGACTGAGACTTCTCTACTGATAATATCTTTGATACATGAGAATTACTGAGTAGCCATGATTTTAACTAGTAATAGTCAGAGTTTTTAGGAAATGTGAGTTGGTATATTTTCCTTGCTTGCAATCTTAGGATGCATTTAGTATGTATTTTATCTTTTCTGTAATTCAAGTCAAGTTTGGTTTTTGGAAACTCTTGATTTGAACACAAATTAAGATTTGGCAGCATGAGATAGTGATGCAACAGAACAGTATTACCAGATCAATATTTATGAGCCACTAGTTTCTAACATTTGAACCTCGTGGCACAAGAGTAGGTATCAGAAGAACTATCTCAAGACTCTTAAACTGTCCTTTCTTACATATATATCAGTGTTGTAGTGAGAATTTGTTTCTATCTTGTACATTTTTTTATTTCTGTCTCTATTACTGGTTTGTAAGTATACTCCATTATATTATTATCTGAATTTACTTTTCTTATATGAATTTACATTTCTTCTTGTATATTATGGATTTATTCTTCATAAGTGTTTTAAAAATCTTGATATCTTAGGTGAAAACTACTGAGTGAAAAAATAGATTATGGCATAATTCATAGTATAAAGGTGCAGGTCATCTCTGTGTTTGCAGAAAACTATTTGTAATTAATAGCTAAATTTCTCTGCATATAATTATCAGTTATGATTTGGCTAGACTGAAATACTATGTTACAACAGCGTAGAAGTAGTCAAGGCAATATTAGTCATTATTTTTGGAACAGCGATACAATGATGAAAGAAATGCATATGAACAAGACAGAATGTTTAAATATATGTAGACGTATTGTATGTAGGAGAAAGTTATTTAAAAAAGCTATAATATAGCTAGATTTTCTTCTTGAGTGAGGACAAAGTATCATAGAATACTTGGGTTGGAAAGGACCTCTGGAGGTCATCTCATTCAACCTCTTACTCAAAGAATATTACATTACTTGAGTTCTCAAAGGGCCTTGCCCAATTTTGAATCTTCAAGGATGGAGATTCAGCAGTGACTCTGAGCAACCTGTTCCAGTGCTTGACCACCTTCAGAGTTAAAAAACAGATGAAAAATTTCCTTATATTTAGTCTGAATTTCCCATGTTCCAACTTGCATTTATTGCCTTTTGTCCCATGCTTCAGTGTGTTTCTTTGAGGAGAATACTACGCGTACTACTACTTATCATCAAATGACCAAACTATGAGTATTGTGTAGTGAAAATTATAAGGAATTAACACTTTCAAAATAGCACAACTTCTAAGCATTTTAGTGAAATACTGTGGGCCCTATTTATAGTCTGTTTTAAAATTTCAGGGACAGGCACGTTGAACAGTAAGCTAAGCTACGTGATTAAAAAAAAAAATCAAATAAGATAGATACTTTTAATCTCAAAATTTGTTTCTTAAGAATCTTGCCCCTTTTTAAACTTTGTATATGTTTTAATCTTCTCTATGTAATAGTTACATTTTTCATTCATTATTGAGGAGCTGGGCTATTTTGACTTAATTACTCTTTGTGCTGTTACTTACCCCTTCCTGCAGCTGTGAGGCATTCACTGAGAAATCCACCTAATCAGACATTTATAA
>WHYT01017587.1:398868-580012 GCA_009806455.1 Tetrax tetrax
TCTTCAAGGATGGAGATTCAGCAGTGACTCTGAGCAACCTGTTCCAGTGCTTGACCACCTTCAGAGTTAAAAAACAGATGAAAAATTTCCTTATATTTAGTCTGAATTTCCCATGTTCCAACTTGCATTTATTGCCTTTTGTCCCATGCTTCAGTGTGTTTCTTTGAGGAGAATACTACGCATACTACTACTTATCATCAAATGACCAAACTATGAGTATTGTGTAGTGAAAATTATAAGGAATTAACACTTTCAAAATAGCACAACTTCTAAGCATTTTAGTGAAATACTGTGGGTCCTATTTATAGTCTGTTTTAAAATTTCAGGGACAGTGGTGCACTGCAGAAGAAGAAAAATGGAAGGTAAAACTGAAGACATTTTAAATTTATTAAGACGTTAAGGGTTGTGCTAGAAACGAGCAATTCTGCTCTAAAGAATAGTCACCCTAGGCACGTTGAACAGTAAGCTAAGCTACGTGATTAAAAAAAAAAATCAAATAAGATAGATACTTTTAATCTCAAAATTTGTTTCTTAAGAATCTTGCCCCTTTTTAAACTTTGTATATGTTTTAATCTTCTCTATGTAATATTTACATTTTTCATTCATTATTGAGGAGCTGGGCTATTTTGACTTAATTACTCTTTGTGCTGTTACTTACCCCTTCCTGCAGCTGTGAGGCATTCACTGAGAAATCCACCTAATCAGACATTTATAATATTTAAAATTTTGTAGTGTCTGTGCTAAAAATACCTGCTTATGGATTATGCTCCTCTTGCATAGTAGAGTATATTTCTTCAGAGGTGAGGATGAGAAATTGAGGCACTAGATGCTTCCATTCAAAATAGCTATGAGCAACTACTGCAACTCTGATTGCAGTGGGACAGGAAGCCCTGCTAGCAAAGTAGCAGAGCACTTGGTGCTGTGCAGATAAATATATTTCTGCACAGAGAGTGATAATGCCTAGAAGTCCTGTCATTTAGATAGCTTTCAGTGATATTTCCTATTTGTATAACTAAGAATGCTGCTAAAACCCATTAGCGTCTTTGAAAATACTTTAATCTTTTACCACTGTACATAGGATTGTAGATTAAGTTGTGTCAGAATGGGACCTGTGGAGGTGACCCTGATCAATCTCCTTCAAAGGTTTAACTTCAAAGTTGGACCAGGTTTTCAGGATCTTATCCAACTGAGTTATAAAAATTTCCAAGGATGCAGAATCTGTAACCTCTCTGGGCAATCTCTTTCAGTGCTTAACCACTCCTGTGATTTTTTTTTTTTTTTTTTTATTTTTTTTTTTTTAATTTCCAATCCCTTGTTTGTTGCATTTTGTCCATCAGCTATGCATCTTCACGAAAACTTTGGCTTTGTCTTCCATGTAGTTCACCTTTAAGTAGTTGAGGAATGCAAGTAGTCCCCTTCTTCCTGCACCCTTCCCTACCCCAGCCTTCTTTTGGCTAAAGAAGCCTATCTCCCTCAGCTTCTCCTTGAATATTGTAGTGCCCTGACTGTCTTCACTGGCCTCTGTTGTATTCCCTGTTTGTTCGTGTCCCTAGTATTAGGAGAAACCTAAAAGTTCTATAAGAGCACAGGAGCACAAATTTACATGTCATGTAGGTATCTGAACAACAAAGGTATAAAATGAGTTGTCACCCTTTCTTGGTGAGCAGTTGTATTTCCAGCACAGCTCAGTGCTTAATTGCATGCCTGGATTTAGTCTCTGTGTTGGCGTGTGAAGTTTAGATACCAGAAAAAAAATAATAATTCATCATTCACAAAAATGGGAAATAGTTTTGACTGAAAGCATTTTGAATATTTTTGGTTTTTTAAAGTACTATTCCATTTACAATTTTAGACAGCTAAAAAGACAATTCCTTTAAGGAAGATAATAATCAATGGGAATGTTTATACTTAATATTTATGGGTATGAAAAAGAAAGTATAAGTAATACAGATCTGAAATGACATACAGTAAACACTTGTGACAAACACTGTCTCCTTATGCTTTAAAACACTAGTAGTTTAAAGATGCATTAAATGACTAACATGCAGTTGCATCATTATACATACCCTGTATCTGGCTGTAGTAAAAATAACCTTCTTCATTTCACTGAACGCTTTGCAAGTGCAAAGGGTTGATGCATGCTAATGATTTGCAATACTGGGATCCAAGGCATGTCGTGCTAAATTCTGCATCCTTTTTATGAGATGCTTCATTTGATTTATGAAGGTAAATATGACACGAACCCTAAATTATTTTTATGAAAATAATTTTCTTTGTACAAATATTTTCTTTAATATAGAAAATAATCTCAATTTCACCCATGAAAGGATGAAGAAAATTATTAAAATTAAATATTTTTCACTAGATCTTCTTCACTACTAGGGGAAGTAAGACAGATACATATTAATTCCTTTGATATTTGTTTGTTTATTTTACTAACAAATACTACTGCTTGCTTTCAAAATGAAAGTGACTCTTTCCTTCTTTGTCTTTTTCTGTCCTTTCTTTCTTGCTTTCGTGGATATGAACTCCAGGAGGACAAAGTGGTTAGAGCCTTTTTTCTGTCTAACGTTCTTTTCTTTTATGCGTAGACTTATTTCCTGGCCTACATTTGCTTTCATTTACACAGGTGTAATTCCTGCTGAAGGCAAGGGGAGTTACTGTCATTAAAATGAAAGCAATGTTTGGTGTGAAAGGCTTACCTGTTTTTCAGATAACTTACTAATGATCTGTGAGTTGTTGTGAACATTATGCATGATATTCGTCTCTGTTTGAAGCTTTTGTGAGCATGCCCCTACTTTTCCTTTAGTTTCACAATATGATATGTGCACAGTTTAAAAAAATAAAATAGGTGATGGTCTTGTAGGTGTTTCTCTTACCAAAAACCAAATTAATTTTATCAAAGTGGCATAAAGCTATTGAAATAATTTTGCACCCTCTGGTAGTGATGTTTGTATCATTGATATGTATGCACATAACACTTTATCTTGTAACTTTTTTTTAGTATGGTAGTTCAGTTTTGATTTTTAATGACAATACAATTAGATACCAATAAACATTAAGAAAACATATTTATTTTAAACATTTAGGAATATACCAGTAATGTCATTAAGTTATCCGTTAACATATAAATTACTTTCTAAATTAAATGCTATGTAGACCTTCCTAAAATGTAGTGCACATATTGTATTGAGCATAATGTTGAAGTAATGTTAGTAGTTATGCATGTCACTGACACTGTGTTTGTCTTGCTAATATGACACCTACAGTAAATATTTTAATCTGATTTGATTTTAGCTATGTTTAGAAAAGGTAGTATGAAGCTGAAATTGAGAATAAGCCTGGATATATTTCAATATTTTACCAAATTAAATGTGATATTTTTAAATAACAGAATTGAGAAAACTACCTGAGCTAGTGTAAATTTGCTCTTTCATGAAAGTATCTAATGTATTCTAAAGAATTGCAATTGCAAAAGCAACTTGTAGTTTCCCTGTAGTGCTTGTGAAGTAATTTCCCATGTTAGATGGAGTGAAGAAATTCTTCGATGTTTGTATGCATTTAGTGAATGTATACATAGCAAAGTCTTTTACTACAATAAATGTAACTTTTTCTTACTGATGTCAATGTCAAGGCTCACATTTAATTCATACATACGGTTCAGAAACATATTCCTTCATATAGAAGTTCTAAGCCATCTGCTCTTGTTACCGTTTAAGATAAGTTTTGGAAAATGAAGTGTGTTCAAAGCATCAGGTCTGTGAGGAGTTAGAGAGTAGAAAGCCGTTTTAGTATGTCCCCTGTAGAAATCTTTTAACATATATTGATAAGGATTAAGATTGTAGGGAAAAGCTGGGACAGCACATGGTGTTGAATGATTGGGACAATCATAGGCCAGTCTACCGATGCTATTTATGGTGGTGGGGAATGGAGTCGGACATGAGTCCTGACTTGCGTTGTGATGTTGTAGTTGTACCATTAAACATGCACAAAAGGGAACTTACATTACATACTAAAACCACATCAGAGTGTAAAGCTCACTGTGCCTTTTTCCACCATAGAAAGTGGGAATGACTAATGAATGTCCCAGTCCTTCATTCGTCAGGTATCATAGTATATAAAGAAGTACTTTTGCAAAATAGAGATCCAGATGTGCCATAAAGGAATAATTTATGTTAAGTTATAAAAGAGTAAGATCACCTCTGACAAGGAAACAGTTGATTTTTTTAAAATTTGAAAAATAATGTGATTAGTGAATTTTTTTCTATCTTCTGGATTTTTTTTTCTTTAAACAACAAAGGTACATTTTAAAGGGTTTCCTGCATTTGTGCGCTATTATTCAATTAAAATGTGCCTATGTTGTAGAGGAATATTCTTTGAGAAACCAGGCTGATTGAAATGAAGTTTATTTGAAAAAAATATTCACAGGATCATCTTCCTTTTACTTAGATTTTGACAATTATATTCCTAACCAAATAACTTCATTAAAATGAGCAACACTATTAGGTAGAGTTGTGAATTGTATTGATATATAATTGAAAATCAGGGAAGGTTTAATTAAAAAAATGAGGAACTAAGAAGTGCAATACAGTTTGTGTAAAAACGTATCTTCATTGCAAATAGTAAAAAAATAAGAAGTAATTGAATATTTTAATTTTGACTGACTGTTATCCTGAATTTAAATGAAATTATATACTACATACTTTTACTTGGAGGCAGTGGCTTTAAAGTAGTCACTGATATTTCTGGAGGAAACAAGTAAGCAACCTAACATAGGAAGTTTTTCTAAGCATCTGGCAGGAGAAAACATGGTTCCTACTGATTTAGGTTCTGTCCATGCTGGTCATGATCTGGCTTTTTAAAGCTTGGATAAATTTCCTGTACAGTGTTTAGTTATGGACATTTGAGGTTTAGATACATCAGTTCATGTTTTCCGAGTGTTCGTTTTCAAGTGACAAGCTTTAAAGTGACAGGAAATGGGCAATTCACTGGCCTGGCCTTCAGAGGTTGTGATACTTTCTCTGTTCCTTCATCTCTTTTAGTGGGTTAAGGAAGTTGGTTTTTTTCAGGAAACAAGTTTTTAAACTGCTACAGGTAAATCAAAACCTTCAACAGAACTGTTTATAATTCTGTAAAGGATGAACCTGAGGAGCAATGCTAGGGACCTTCCTCCTTGTTCTGTCTTTATTTCCTGTGCAAGTGGATAAAACATTTGGCACTTTCTTTGAAGTAAGTCTTCTACCTTTGCAATGTTATGCATTTTGAGATACTTAAGACACAGACAAATAGCTTCTCTTTAAAAATCAAGTCTTCAGCCTTCAACCAGTCTTAAGAACCTGCAGAATTTTTTTTTAATAAAGTCATCTCAAAGATTTCTCTAAGCAAATTCAGAATTTATTGTATTTACTGAATAGTTTCCATGATTAATTTCCCTAATAACTTGAATGACTTTGGAGTTTTATTTGAACAGTGGAAGTTATTTTTAGTGAATTCGTTGCATAAAACAATTATATAGAAAACTACACCAGAAAAGAGCAAAAGCAGTTATTGTAGGGTGTCGTCCTCCCTCCGTTTGTTTTATTGCAGGTAAAAATTCCTATTCCCCAGTTTTCCTTCACCATGTTCCAGGTAATGAATATTATTATTCCAGTCAGGAGAGACCAAGATGGTGGTGAAAAAGCTTCCTGTCATTTTTCTGGAAATTCTTTCGCGTTTAACAGTGAAAAGTTTTTCTTGTTTTACTTCTGCCTTTCTGGACAGGTCCTAGGCCCTGTCAAGAATCCTGTTGTTCTAAACCATCGATGTTGCAGATCTACCTCCACAGTGCCCTACAACTTTCGCACTTGGAAGTGGACAAATGTGACAAGTATTTATAAAAAAATCATAGATTGCTCCTCCTACAACTGCCTTCTTACTATTGGAAAATATCTATTTGGATAAACTCCTATCCTATTCTTGACGCTTGATTCAGACAGACTTTGTGTGTTTGAGTCTCATAAAGGTTTTAATGGGCTATATATGCTCTAAAGGATACTTTTTTTTTTTTTTTGAACAGAGAAATATGTTACTTTCCAGATTAGTGTAATTTGGAAAAATCTTTTTTACAAAGACACTCACAAAACCAATACAGTATTTCCTAGACTTAGATTACCTCTGACAAAAGCCTCCTGTCCCAGCTATTATTTAGAATTGTTTTCTGAGATATTTCTCTGCTGTGAGAAGCTTAATGATTTTCCTCAGCTCTTGAGTATTGTCTTTCAGATTGGGGTTTCTAAGAGTAATTTGGAGAGTTGGCAACTCAGACCTTCCTGTCTTGGACAGGAAGTTGTCCTAGGTTGTTCTCTGATCCTGTTTCTCAGGTATCCATTTGTCTAAGTTGCTCTCCTTAATCCTACTGTGTTCAGAGTTCGCTCTTGTTTCCTTCATCACTGCAGAATGCACCTCCAGTAGCAGAAGGTGCTTTTAATGAATATGGCACTGAAAGCCCATGATTTTTCTGCCTTCTGTTTCTTGAAGATGAACTGCAAAACATAAATAAAATGAACTCTCTGTAAATATTTAAATACTAAGTTACTTCTTTTCTCTCTGTCAAAATTACTCTAATTGCACAAACTGTGTTCTTTACTCAAAAATACATTATGTAGCTTTCTGTTTTTGCTATTATGGAATTCATAATTTTCACAAATGTCACTATTTACTAACATGATGTGACATGTAACAGAATGTAGTAAATATACATACATCTTATTAAACTTGCCTGAAACCCTGATGAAGACCACACATAGTAAATGCATCTTATTGATTATTAAATTGACATAGAAATGTTTTCCCTAAATCACATCTCATGTGTTGTTAACTTTTGATGGCCTTACTGTGATACTAAGATACACACTGTGTTGACCATCACAGTCAAGGAGCAGGGTGAATGCACTACATTGTAGCCCACCTTTGTATTAAACTCTTTGAGCTGCTGGAGAAGTTAAGGGATGGGATGAAAGTTAGTATTTTCTTTCTTTTTCTTTTTTTTTTTTTTTTTTCCTTCTTCACCACAATGCTCTTTGGCCCATTTCCTCATGCATAGATCAATGGCATACCCTCTGCAGTGTTCAAGGAAAAGGGGATGTGGTCCTAGGAACTGCCAGTCTCCTTTTCCAACTTCTCTTGTATTTGAAAGTTAATCAGGAAATAAAAATAAAACAACTTCTTGACATGATGGAGCTTCAGAATGGTCTTAATTAGTTCAATCTAATGACTACATGGGGTTTTATATCGATGTAGTGAAACTTTGCTTTTGTTAGCAAGCTCCGTGCTTGAAGAACACACTCTCATATGTTTTTACTTAAGAACAGAGAACTAACTAGAAGAGTAAGTAAGTCTGAAAATCTTTTTACAGTGATATATATACTTCTATACTGGGTGAGCAAGGCTTTATCTACGCAAAAACTTGTACAGTTTTTTTTACCTACAATGATCAATGTAAAAGGTACTAGTTCCTCCTATAAACCTTGTCCTGTACATGTACACTACGGTGTTGTAATTTTATAGTACAGAAATTAGAACTAATTGGTTTGCTTTCAGATAGTACTAAATTTATGAAAAGCATTTGAGTTGATTTAGAGTCTGGTGAAATTAGAGGGGCTGCCTTTAATTTTGCTGACTATTTCTCCTATCCTGATAGCACTAAAAATGTATCTTTTGATTTCAAACTGTGCAAAATAGATCTATTTTCCATTTAAATTCTTCTTCAAGCTTATCTTAAAATGCATATGGAAACAGTGTAATAACAACATATACTTTATATTCATTATGACATGAATAAATTTTCACTTTCATTTTTGTTCAAATTAATAGAGCTAGTTGCAATTCTTGAACCAGAAGATGCAACAGTTGTTGAGCAGTAAGTTATATTTGCCACCTGTTGCAATATTCAGAAACCATATCATGTGCTATTGATTTCCAGGTGTAGACCTTTATCAAAGGTAGCTCAGCAAATTCCTTCTTTCAGTCCCAGGTGTGTAACAGCACACCTACGACTCTTTGGACACAGTTAGACATTATGGCACAGCAGGGGATGGTATAAATGTTTAATTATCTAGATTCAGCTTCGGTGGCTGGAAACAGTGCTATATATATAAATAATGAAGACATTGCTAGTAATAAAGCGGCAAACCTCCCATGGTGGTGACTTTTTATTTTTTTTTTTTTTCTCAACTGCTTACTTAGAACTTTATTTAGATGGTGTCTTCAAGGAACAGTTTATTGATAGACTGAGGAATTAAATTTAAAAGGCCTTGCATCTAGGTTAATATTGTCTGTTTGTGGTTTAGATCTGCTGTGTGAAAAAAAAGGAATTGTATGGCAAGCATCTGTTGATATATCAAATACTGGATGCACAGGCAAGACAGTTATTCAGCGTAGTATGACTGGCTTTATGTAGACAACTTCAGGGCATTCATGGAGAAATTTAAATAACTGTGAAAAATACTGTGTTTAAAAAAGATGTCACCTATGAAATATAAATAGGAGGGTATTTGAAAATTAAAAATTCCTTGGTTTGAATTATTATAAAGATGCCTTCATTCAGCATCAAGGAGATCTACGGAAAAGCCTGGATTTCAGGTAGTTAATTGAATTTTGGTCAATTGATGTGTGCTAATGTTTGTACTTTTTTGATAATTAGTTTCATGTAGTTCACAAGTCCTTTTTATCATTTTAGATCTCTAAGAAATAAAATACCTATACTTTGTAAACCAAATACATTAAAAAAAATTAACAGGAGTTCTATTTGATTTTGGGGATAATAAGCTTTCACAAAATAAATCTCTGGAGTGCTTTTGTACTGACAGAATTATAGCTGTATCTTTGTTAACTGAAGTGAAACTAAATGACTAGGATTCTACCTATACAGGTACACCTCCCATTTATCTCTAAATGTTTAAACTTGGGCAGTGTTAATCACTAGTGTTCATTTAACCTGTTCATCTTTCAGTTTCAGTGTAACTGCTACATAACTTCAGAGTCATGACCTGGTTAATTAAGGTGTTCTTGCTCTCAGATACTTGGTCATGTGATTATGAAAGATGATATTTATTGTTGTTAAGGATTTGGTTTTCTTAGAGTTCTAGGTAGGGAAAGTATGGTATCTTTCCCAGATGTTAGAATAGTTTTACCTCTACATTGAAGATAGAGTTCAATTGCTTTTTTTTTTCTCCAGAAGTGTACAATTGTCTGTCAAGCTGTCTGTTTGCATTTGGTATTAGTTCCTTTTCAAACTGTAACACTGTGATGTATTTTTTAACAAATTGTTTTACTCTGTACATTGGAAGGTAATTCCTCTAAATCTAATCTAAATTATTTTTTATTTTGGTCTAATCCTGGTTTTGCTTCATTTTGTCATGGACATCATTGGGAGAGGCCAAAGAAAGCTTTCATTATAGTGGATGTCTGGCCTCAGTCATTTGAGAAGAGCATAATTTTTTTGCATCGTTATTAACATATTTGTTTTGTAGCAAAAAGTGAAAACTGTCTCACAGTTTAGCCTGTAGAACTGGACACCAATCTCAGGTGCTCATTAAAAAATGTCTAAAAAAGTTGTTTTTTTTTTTTTTTTATTCAAGAGAAAATGCTTGATTATTATGAACTATGTTGCAAAGATAACTTTTTTTTTTTTGTGGTAGTCTGTGTTTCTAGGCTCTTTTTAGATTAATGTGATTATTTTTATTTTATAGCTTCTTTATGTGTTTATCTTAAATGGCTATTTAAAGAGACTTTGAAATAAAATAGCTATGATCCTGCAACATTAGACTTGTGTAATTTTATTGTGCCAAAAGCATATTAAAATGCCATAGATATGTTTTGTATTGTGAATAGGATTCTCATAATACAATCCTAGAACAGTTAGGGTTGGAAGGAACCTTTAAAGGCCATCTAGTCCAATCCCTCTGCAAGGAGCAGGGACATCTCCAACTGAATCAGGTTGCTCAGATCCAACCTGGCCTTGAATACTGATATTTCTATTGTAGTTATGACACAAATTTTAAATTCAATTTTATGTAGTAATGAGTCCAAGCCTATTAGGCTTTTCCTTGTCCTATAATTTTTAGCTTTTATTAATGTTATTTATTAATCTTTCCTTCTCACGTTCAGTACAACACTACCAGCACAGATTATCTGGGAATTATTCAAGGAAAACCTTGTGTAAATGAAAGACATTAACCTTTTTAGTAAAGATGAGAAGATATGATCCTTGTTTTCAGTTATTTTAAAATAAATATACTTTTACTTGCTGCTTACCATTCAGATCAGCGTCGGTTTCTTGTAGTTGAAGCCTCCTGTAGAGAGAGCATAGGTGACATGCTGAACAAAGACACCTGTGAACTAACTGGCTCCTTTAATGTTAAAGATCCAGGCCTCAACAGAAATGTGTTGCTTTGGCTCTGTGAAGCACATCTGTGAAGTGTATGTCCCTCAGAAATATCTGCCGCAAGATATTCTAAATCAGAAGTTTAATAAAACTTCTGTGATCAGTCACCGTTTCAGATCTTTGTGATACCTTTGTCAAAAATGTTCCTAAATAAATAAAAAGATAACTAGAGAAGTATGCATTTGATTTGAAAGCATACAGTGTCTAAGCCAACTGAGAGTAATAGGACTGTAAATCTGGCTGTACTCTGCGGGGACAAAACTAGTAAGTCCAGGAAACGCAGCATTACTTCCTTCAAGGATGGTGAATACACGACTGAGCCAAACCTGCTGCACCAAAGTGCCACCTTGTTCCTGTCACTGTCATAATGCTCTCAGTGGGTGAATTGTTGTAGTGATCTACTTTTTTTTTCTAGCCCCTAATTAGCCTGGGAAAGTTTTGTTCATGTCTATTGATGTGGAAAGACAGAGCTAGGTCACATGTACATATTGTAAATTTGTAATTTACTTTCTAAACACAAATGCATGCTCTCTCCCATTTTTCCCTCAAGCCTGCAGTAGTTCTCACAGCTGGTGCTGAGTTCAAAAGAATGTGTCTGTAGGCCAGGACGAGGAGAATTGTGCATAAATCTGTGAGTCTCCTCTTACTGACCTCTTCAAAGCCAGTATTTCTCACTCATTACCAGCAGTCCTGGCACGTTAGAAGTCCAACACTGAATTTTGGGCATTAAGGGAACTCAAACACATTTTGTTTTCAGACAGCCTTGATGTAATTTGGATATTTTTTTTAAAAACTACTGGACACAAAGCATCTTTTCCCTGTATACCAAAATTATGTGGTCCATATCTGATTGTATGCTTCTGTTGTGTTACAACAAACCTTAAAGCAGTCCTTCAGGAAGTTCATTATGTCAAACGAAATGTGAAAAGGCAAGTCAGGTTCTTCCCCCCCGTCATATGAAAAATTTGCGATGAGATCTTTGTTATGCCTTTACACTTATGGTTGTTCAGTGAGGGAGCTGTGGCTATTATTCTTAAAGCCTGGGGATATCCTAAAGTTACTGACATTTGCCCCATATATCCCAGCATTTACTGGATTTTCTACAGTTAATTAGAAAGCAATAGCCATCATGCTGCTTACACAAGGACCTTAGTTGTTGCTATTGTAAATTCATAAAAAGTAGTTTTACTGTAGAATAGAAGCCTTGTTATGAGCAATTCTTCCCGTCTTATGTGCCATCTGCTTATAGAAATTCAACTTGTCAAATAGCAGTGAAGAAATAACTGATCCCAAGAAATTCTGCAAGTAATCTTTAGTTGATGAAAAATATTTGCCTTTCCAATCATGTCAGCCCAGGTCCCAAGGAATCCTTTAAGTTACTGAAGTTTGATTTCATCTTCATCCTGTTTTTCTTTAACAATCAGTGCAATTGCCTCTACTTCATAATTTTAGTATTATGAACTTTTGTATTTTGAAGAAATTATCCTTCAGAACTATGAACTTAATGCCCATGTGAGGACCCTCATCTGAAGGGATGAACATGATAAAAGTAGCTAGTTTTATTGACTTGGTTTTTTTTTGAGTAGGATAACTTTAGTGAATTTAGAAAAAATCATAGAAGACTTAGTAAAGTGCATATCCTTTCTCTAAAGGCTTTATTGAATGCATGCTCCTCTAGTCATCAATTTAAATATTTTACCATTTTCTCACCTGCCAAGAAGATAGCAGATTCTGGTTTTGGGCAGAAGAAATGCTATTTTCACTTCTTCTGGTGATAGTGTAACTGCAGTAAGATTTTTTTTTTTTAATATGCAATTCATTTTTTTTAAGTAATTTCTCTTGTCTTTTCTGATAGGACATTTGAGCATGTTCAGGAAACTGTTCTGAATACATGAGAAGAAAATAGGTAGCATTCTTACTGTTTGGATGTTCCTTTTGTAAAAGTTGAAAGTGTACATACTGTTTGCTTTCAGAAGTCAAAGCAGGCGTGCATTTACTACAGTGAGGTTAGCTATCTGTGAGTTACTCTTTCAAAAACAGTATTATTCAACAAACATTTTTCAGGCAACATGTAATTCTGAAACAGATATAAAAAATGCAGTACCTTCATATTTCTTCAAAACTGAGGACAGAGTTTCCATTGTTCATTAGTGTTAGTTGAATCAGTCATAGAGGATACTGCAGGCTGTGAATTGTGTATCAGCTGTGTCATGGGAACATGTTTTTCAGATTAGATACATGAAAAAACAGAATACTATCTCCCTTTTCTTGCATTATATCAAATCTCCTGTGTTGTCTATTGGTAGCTTTATTGCTTTCATGCGTAACTAGTATTGATCTAAAATTATTAATTTTTGTCTTCCCAATAGAGTGCTTTCCTTCCCTTGTTTGAAAATGGGGCACGTGGATTCGGTCTTTGGGAGATTTATCTCTGTGGCAGTTTAATTGAAGGTGCAACAATTTTGCCTTTGAAAATATTAGTTGTAGTGAGGGGAGCCCTCAGTCTTTAAGATTTTTTTTTTTTTTTTATGATTTACCATTAAATAAAAAAACGTTTGAAGTCCTATCAGTGTATTTTGAGGAATGGGCTTGAATTTCAGTTTTAGAATCCATGATGGTAAGCTGATCTTCCAAAGCTTGGTTGTGATCATCCATGCAGTTTACTGGCATACTCATCATCTATAAACCATTTTGATTTAAACATATTGCTACAACTAGTGTACTAATTGTAAAAAAAAAAAAACCAAAACAAAAAATAAATAAGTTTCTCAGTGTTTCTATGACATTTAAATTAGGATTTCAAACATTTGATTTCTATGTACTAACAGATGCAGGAAAAAATAGAGCTTTCAAATTAGGGAATAAAATTAAAGTTCTTTAAGTATATTTTTAGTCAATTAGATAAAAATAAAATACTTTATTGATTCTAATTCGGAACTCGAAAGTTCCTGCTATTGAATACTCTGTTAACATTTTCTGTGCAACAGAAATATAATGAAGTTTTAAATTTTTTGTTCATTTTAATATATTTAAATGAGTCTTTTATTTGGCACCAGCTATTTTAAGGAGAACCTGGATTCTACTGAGGTGGAAAAATCTTAAAAAAGAAACCCACAAACCCAAAAAGGTGAAGCCAGACTGTTGTAAGTAAAAGTAGTTAAAGCATCTTGATCTGTGTCTGATGTTCACTGCTGACACAGGGAATTTTGCAAATCCAGAAAGATTCAAGGATTGCCACTGTGAAAATTTGCATATCACAGATTTGAAGAAATCCTAACATACCTAAACTTAGTTTTCTTTATTGAAAAGCTGACACTCTAGCATGAACAATTTCGTCAGAGAACACTGTAACAGGGAAGACTTCAAATACTGGGGTATTAGATCAATACAGGGCCCTTAACCCTCTCATGTATCTAAATTTGAAATCTAAAAGAGAAGAAAAGTAAAATTAAATAGGAACCGTTAAAGAAATCTGTCTAACTGTAGGAGTTGTGTACAGAAATGCCAAAAGTATTCAGGGAAGACTTTAGTTTTAGTTACAACTTTCCAAAGCTTTTTACCGTCGCTGCAGTACTGCACCACTGTAACGCGAGCGAGGCCCACTAGAGGGCACCAGAAATGTTTTGTTATGATATTGCGGGGTCAACATTTCGGATTATTTCAATTTCTGCTTTTTATTTAACTCTAGGAACATGTAACATGAAGGTATGGCCTTTATGGAACGTTCTAATCTGCATGTAGTATAGTTGTAATAGGTAAGGGTTTTGCCGTGCCCCAAATCCACAAAATAGGAGCTGGCTTTCGTATAAGGCAGTTATTTGAGATAGAGCATGCCACCAGTTACAAACTTACACCTAACAACTAGGCAAAAAAGGATGGCTTTATCAGAGAGAAATAAACTCCTGCCTTCACCTTCAATGGAGTTAAATGTGGGTTAGGTCTGGTCCAGAATTAGGAATGAAAACACAGATAACTTCACATCCTGAAAGGACAGAAAATTCTTTCATAACGAAACCATTGTGTCGGGATTTAGTCTCTGTGAAAGTGTCTGTTTAACCACCTTTCTTTCTGAAGGCTCAAACGTTTAACCTAGCCCATTTGTGTAGGCTGCATGTGGTGTCTCCACAGACTTTGACTTGCTTCACTCGACATTTTCTGTAGTGTATGCTGAAATAATGAAGGGAGAAGCAGAAGCCACATGGAGATGACAGTATAAGGTATGAAGGTTTATCAAGGTAAATTGATAAGAGCTTCCTGCTGTGAGCTGGAATGTAATAACTGCACAGCCTATTTAAAAAGATTTCCTAACACACTACATGTTCTCTGTAGGGCAAGCCCTATGTCCTTTTTAAAGCACAGACATGGTTTCCAGGACGTATTTCTAGAAAGCCTTCTATTCTGATGAGAGCTTCAAATCATGATGCAAAGTTTGTCAGGACTAAATTTTCTTTATAATTAGGTAATATTCTTTGTAAAGTCCATTAGTTGTTAACTCCGAACTGAAATAATCGTGTGGACTCTTCTTTAAAAAGAGATTGCTAGCTTATTAAGTTACTGATATTCTTCAAGACGTGACTTCTTTCCTGTTCTTACTTCATTTATATTCTCCTGTTACGTGTTCTGAAGGACTTGAGGTGTGAGATTGTTGTGGTTTTGCTTAGTGAGGGGGGCCTAAGGTGGTAGCTTCTGTAGGAAACTGCTAAGTCGCTCCCCTTTGTTCAGTGGACTCGGCCGGGCCTAGGGCGGACCCACTGCTGGCCAAGGCTGAGCCGATTGGGAGCAGAATGTCCCGTGATAGCGCCTCTGCAATAACGTATTTAAGAAAGGGAAAACAGAAAAAGAAAGAGAAGAGGTGACGAAGCTGAGCAAGGGCAGAGGCCCAGAGGGGGAGGCGCAGGCCTCCAGGCCTTGCAGGCCTCACCCTCTGGCCTCTCGCCAGGCGGCCGACTGGGCCCAACTCAGCCCGGTCCGGCTGCAAGAGGTGGAGAGGAGAGGAGATGGGATGGATAACGTGAAGAGATCCTGAGAGGCTTCTGCCAGCCCGTTGTGAAGAACAAACTTTTCTTGTGAGAGAAACAGCTGCAAACACCAAGGTCAGTGAAGAAGGAGGGGGAGGAGTAATGTGGCTCCTGGCCAAGATTCCCCTGCAGCCTGTGGTGACGACCATGGTGGAGCAGGTTGTCCCCCTGCAGCCCATGGAGGTCCACGGAAGAGCAGAGATCCACTTGGAGCTTGGAGCCCGTGAAGGAACCCGCACCGGGGCAGGTGGATGCCTGAAGGAGGCTGTGGCCCATGGAGGGCCCGCTGGGACAGCTGTTCTGGACAGACTGTACTCCGTGGAAGAGATAACCTACGCCGGAGCAGTTTAATGAAGGACTGTGGCGTATGGGTGGGACCCCACAATGGAGCAGGGGAGGGATGTGAGGAGTTCTTCCCCCAGCTGTGAAGCAGCGGCGTAAAACAACGCATAATGGACTGACCGGGACCCCCATTCCCTCTTCCCCCCTGTGCCACTCGGGGGCGGGGGAAGGTAGATAATGTTAAGCTCGGGAAGTGGGAGGGGTGGAGGAGGTTTTCTTGTTTCTCTGTCTCATTGTCCTGCTAGTTGTAGTAATAAATGAATAGTTTTCCCCAAGTCGAGTCTGTTTTTGCCCGTGACGGTAAGGATTTCTCCCTGTCCTTATCTCAAACCTTGAGTCGTTTTTTTTTAAATTATCTCTCCCTATTCTCTTGGAGGGTGGGGGGAGTGAGAGAGAGACTGCGTAGTCTGGTCCGGATCGGGGCTGAACTACGACAGAGATTCTGCATTTTTCTGCTTTATGCTGTCAGTTCATATAAATGTGATGTGTGTATGAAGAGTTTTACCACCCCTGCAAGAGGGAAGGCTGCAAAAGAACATTAAAGCAAGAAGTGGTTGTTAAAATGGAGATACAATTATCTGAGTGAAATGTGAAGTAGCACTTACTTTAGGCAAGGCAGTAATTCTCATTCGTAAGTCTTCTGAAGCCTGATAGTTTATACTAGCACAGAAGGGGAAGCGTTCACGTGGCTACGTCAACAGGCTCCTGAAGTAGCAGAAGGACTTTGCACATGTGGAATTTGTAGATGTTTTAAAGGAAGAAATAATTATGAAAGTCAATATATAAAGTAGATATGTAGACAATTAAACAGATGTGTTTCCTAACAAACGGGGTTATTTGACACTGGAATGAAAAAAAAAAAAAAAAGCTTTATTTCATTGTACATAACTTCCTTTCTCCTTTCATAAAATCTGATTGTTCTTTTCAGGATATTTATAAAGAATATATATCTGACTGTGTTTAGGTGTCACTAAGTCTGTTGCTCATTCTCTTTTTCTATTTTGAAATTTGTTAAACTTTTTTAATCTTAGATTTCCTTAATGTTTGTTGGGGTTAACTGTGACTGCATCTCATGTAGGCATAAGAAGTGTAGCTCTTGTAGCATGCAAGTCGGTGTCGATTTCCAGCCTTGGTAGCACAGCATAGCTAGCGGGGCAAGAGAGGCGATCGTCCCACCTTACACTGCACTGGTGTGGCTGCACCTCGAGTACCGTGTGCAGTTTAGGGCAACTGAATGTATGAAGGACATCAGACTATTAGAGCATGTCCAGAGGAGGACGACCAAGGTGGTGGAAGGTTTTGAGGGCAAGACTTACAAAAAGTGGCAGAGGTCACTTGGTTTGTTCAGCTTGGAGAAGAGAAGGCTGAGGGGTGAGCTCATCACAGTTTACAGCTTCCTTGTGGGGGGCAGTGGAAGAGGAGGTGCTGATCCCCTCTCTGGTGACCAGCGATAGGACACGAGGAAGTGGAATGAAGCTGTGTCAGGGGAAGTTCAGACTGGGCATTGGGAAAAGGTTCTTCACTGAGAGGGTGGTCCCTCACTGGAACAGGTTCCCCAGGGAAGTGATCACGGCACCAAGTCAGAGTTCAAGAAGCATCTGGACAATGGTTTTAGTCATATGGTTTAGTTTTAGGTAGTCCTGCAAGGACCAGAGAGTTGGACTCAGTAATCCTTATGAGTCCCTTCCAACTCCAGATAATGTATGATTCTGTGATTTTCTGTCTTATTTTTTTTTTTGTCTGAGGTTTGCAGCTTGTACCGAGACCTGTGCTACTGTGACTACATTGTTAGAGTCTAGGCAGCAAGTTTAGGTTAGGATGAATAATGTTTCTGTGGGATTCAGTACGGCAGTAACTGCATGATAAGCATCTCAATTTTTCAATTACCATTCTGGTACATTTCATTACAGTTGGATCTTTCATTTTTCTCAGACAATTTCAGTAATGAGTTGTGACACAGATGATGTAAGTAGTGTAGTTCTGTTGACTTCAGTTTAATGCCCTCTGCATACAGACCCCAGGCTTATTGTGGTCCTGACACATTTTCTCCCTTTTTGGCCTCTTGTTGGTGTTGATATTGTGTCTTGTAGTACTAAAAAAACTGTGAACACTTAGTGCCATTCATCGTCAAACCATTTACAAGCGTTAACTAATGAATATGCTCAGTGCCTCTGTGCTATAGGTAATTTGTTATTTTTATTAGCTGGCTTCTTAATGAAGCTGTGACATTAGTATGGAACTTTGAACACAAAGTGGCATAAATAACATCTAATTGAGACTTTCAGGCAACAAAAATCTCACTGTGAGATATTTGAATATTTTTACCAGTGCCTTTAAGAGTAAAAATCTTTGTGAAATAAAACAACGTGAAACTCTAATTTGGATGATTTCTATTGTGTGCCAAATCTGGTGGAACACGGTACTTATCTTGTCTGAATTAATTATTATAAAAATAATTAAGAAAATAAGAAAATGTTGTAATAATATTTTCTTAAATAAAACTTAATATTTTCAGACATCCTGAATTTGTGTTATGAAATGTTAGCCTCAATCACTTTTCTATAAAACCGTTAAAAATTAGTAATTCTAATGTCCATTTATATTACCTTACTCCAGCCATAACTGCCTATTTGTATTTTTCTACCAAAAATGTAACTGCCTTTCCTCCATCAAAAATTTGTAGTCCATCAGCAAAGTTGCTGCTGTTGTTGCTAACCACAGTTTCTACAGAAAGAAATTTTTTTTTTTTTTTTAGGAATTAAGGGAACAAATAGGCAAAACCAGGTGGACTGAGGAGTTCAAGGAACTCGTTTGTGTGCAGAGATGGCTAGGGATGAGAGTGTAACAATTAACTGTAACTTCTCTGCAGAAGATTAAATGATACAAGACCACCTAGAAATTACTGGTTAAACTGAAACAATGAGAATTGATCGAATAATGACATAGAGGGGAAAGCTGTGGGGAACTTCCTAGCTGAGTTCCTCAAGCATTAGTACTGGGGGAGATCTGTAATATTTTCACTAGTGGCCTTGGCATGGAGACCAAGAATGCTGTAATTAAATACATTGGTGATACAAAGTCGGATACTTATCAGTACAGGGGAGCAATGGGATACCTTCTAATAAAGAACCAGATGACCTTGTGAACTCCAATAGTAAAAATGAGTGAGATTAAATAACACCAAGTGTAAAATCAGGAATTTTAAGACTAATAAGAATTTCTAGTCTGAACTACAGATAAAGGACTCCTGTGTGGCTCAGTCCTGCTCAACAGCCCTGGATTCTGCTTTCAGTGGCAGGGTAGCTGTGTCCAAGCTGTTCATTAGGAGCAGTTCTTGCTCCATGCTGTTGTCCCACACTGTGTGCTGGCATTGTCTGGGAGATGCTGCTTAGCAGAGGCCTGACTGTGCCAGGAAGCATAAGAACTAACAGGCAATCATGGGCCAGCACCTGGCCCCGTGACATGGTTGTGCCTTGCTAATATAGGCCTAGCGTGAAAGAGCAAAATCTATTTGGTCTTTAAAAATGAAAACAGAGAGGTATGTGATTACTCTCTATAAAAACATCAGGCAGCCAACACTGAGGGGAAAAAGGAGCTATTTAACTAAATGACAACACTGGTATGAGACTAAATAGCAATAAACTAGCTTGGAATAAATGAGCACTGGAAATTAAAAGACATTCTTTCCATTGTAGCTGTAGGACTTGGAAAAGCATTCTGACAGATCTTGGCCTCATTATTTCCAGTTAATTCTAAGATGGAACTTTATTAAATTATAAAGATGTTAAAAAAAAAAAAAAACCGCAGGCGTCTGAAGCAGCAGGCAAGTGGAATCAATACACAAAGTTTCTTTCTATCCAGTATTCTTATTTAGTGAGCTAAAACTTGCTGAGAAAAGAGACAGCAAATATATGCTCAGTTCACTTGTTTTCATAAGATTGTTACAAATCTGAAACTTTACTAAAGGTGTAACTTGGTCATCTGTACATTCTCAATATATTACATAATTATTCAAGTTTCCAAGGTTAAAGAAAGACTTTGTGGAACTGTGTTGTACATTCTGTTAGCTTATGGGATGTTTATTTCATGCCAAAACCCATCAGACTTATTTAATGAGCCCTCATTACCCTGTGAAGTACTCTGTAGGCTTACAAACTCCTTTTTGGAAGCAATGCAGCTGTATTTGCTGGATGTAACACTCACCGGTGCACACTATGTCCAGATCACACCCAGTTAGCCGTTTCCTCACTGGAAGTCTGTACACCATCTAGTTCTTCATGAAATCATGAAAGTTCAGGAAGGAGTTGGGTACAGTCAATAAGACACTGTGAAGGAATTATGCACTGTTTCCATTGGCATTGATAGAAGCACTTTGGACTGGACAGTGTTGAGTTGTGCCTGTGCCATAATGAAAAAAAGCAAATTAGTGCCTTTACAGCTCTTGAAGAATATGAGTTATTTTATACACGAATTGCTTCTTTTTATACAGTATACTTTAGGAAGGATATGATCTGGCTTATATTAACCCACTAGATTAGTGTTCAAACTGACAGCTTCTAGTCCTACTATGCATGTGGAGGGTTTTTTCATATTTGTTGAACATAAATAATCTGTTTTCCTAGTCAAATGTACTCTTGTTTGGAAAAAAATGAACAAAATTGCTAGAATATGCCTTAAGGATAATAAAAAAAATTGGTACAACTGAGATGCAGTGTTCTTTAGGATGATAAGTACATCCTTAATACAAAAGATTGAGTATGCCTTTTAAAAATTGTAATAACTTATGATATTTTTCTCTTACGCTTAAACGATAAAATAATGTAAATATCTACTGTATCAAATGCATGCATAAGAAGTGATATACTTCTTTTATGCTGACTTACTTTTTCATGACCATCATAACTTTTCATATATAATATATCTATTCACTACAGACTCAAGAGCAAATATGTACTATAGTCGCCTTCTCAATATAAATAATTTCTGTGTGCAAATACACATATCCTTAGAACATATGTAAAGCTGTTAGTCTCACACCAGTATTGTAAGTGTTCCCACTTTTATTAACTGGTGTATGAATCTTTGTTGTATTTGATAACAATTTTGAGGGATGGGTATCCATGTGTCATTACAGATATAGGGCCAATAAACATTATAGCAGTTTTGGCATTTGGTCAGACTGATTATAGCTTTATTACTTGCGTGAAAGTGGAAGACAGTACCATAGCACAGACTAGTGGCATAGCAAAATACGGAAAAAAATAGGTAGTCTTTATCAACTCTCATAACAGTCACAAATTCAGAGATTATCTTTGATCCTGTAATATACTTCATTGACTAAACGCATTAATTTCTCAGAAGGAAATGGTGTGACACAAAGGGTGAAGGCATCCCATGGGTATAGTTGAATGAATAAAATAGAATTGGATGGAAGAATACTAAGATGTAACCTCTGTTTACTGTAGTGCAGTATCAGAATAGTTTCAGTTGGAAGGGATTTACAATGATGATGTAGTCCAACTGTCTGACCACTTCAGAACTGACCAAAAGTTAAAGCAGTAACATTTAACAAGTTAAAGCATGCTCTCATTAAGGCCATTGTCCAAATGCCCTTATTAAGGGCATTGTCTTAAACACTGACAGGCTTGGGGTATTGAAGGCCTATCTGGGAAGCGTGTTCCAATGTTTGACCACCCTCTATAAAGAAATGCTTCCTAATGTACAGTCTAAACCTCCCTGATCTACAATCTTCTGGTTATAGGAGAAACTACCATGCGATGTTAATATTGTTATTAATTTCTTCTTATTATTTCTTTATATGAAATCTTGCAGGTTCATTTTGCTTTGAAAGAGAAGCGGTAAAATTGATTGACGTAAAATAAAAAAGTAAACCATCTTTAAGGAATATTTCACATTACTATAACCACTGGAAGTTTTTATTCTTAGTTATAATCAAATAAATCCAGAGCTGTTCTGCTGACCTTAAAACAGTTATTTGGGATTTATTTTTAAGTAGAAAAATAGTTACCAAAATGCAGTTGCAAATGATCATAGAATTGCTCAGAATTTGGAATTACTCAGAATTGCATAGAATTTGGAAGGGACCTGGGATTTTTCCAGTCCAACCTTCTGCTCAAAGTAGGGTTGAAACTGGAAAAGAAAAGAGAAAAACTATTAAGTTTCAAAAATTAATAGATGCTTGGAAAGAAAACAGCAGGAAAAGAAAACAAGATTTCTTTGAAAAACAATAGAAATTGATGATGATGTTTACATGATGATGACTTGTCTGTACAGTTAGAGCAGTAAAACGAATTAGAAAAGTTTCTACTTAATTAAAAATATATCCAATCTCTACTGTTTACAATGTATGAGAATAAAGTAGGTGTGATTTATTTTGTTCGCTCTTAGCTCTAAGAGAGAATACAGATTTCAGGCAGGAGGGAAAAAGTGGATTATTGTTTTTTAGAGTCAGCATGAGCCTTTTTTTTTAGTGGTGTATAGAACCAAATTGATAGGATTTTAATATTTTAGCTAACGTCAAGAATTCTTCTATTCTAATTCAAAGAGCTTTGAACTCTAAATAATATGCAGAGTACTAAAAAGTTCTACTTCTGGCAGGGACAATTAATAGTCCTGTTGCTATTTTACTGGAAAACTTATGGGGATTTTAATGTGTTCAGAAACAAACCAGCAAAGCAGTTAAATCTCGTTTTCCTGGGGAGACAATGTTCAAAGGGACCCTTGCAATCCCAGAACCAGGACACTCACTGATTAAATTTACAGTTCTTTGGAAACACTATTATATTTCAACTAGGCAAAATGGGGAGGGATCAGCAGAAATTTTGACTAGAGGTAAGGAAGATACCAGTGGGCCTTACTTATACTAGGGCCACACTAGCCAAAGATGCATAGATTTGCTGTATAATCATATCTTCTGTGGCTGTACAGAGGAAGCTGACTCATGTTACTGAGTGCCAAAGCTGATTTAGCAGTGTCTATTCCAAGTCAATGCAGTGACTAATGGGGAGATGAAGTACTCCTTCCCTGCAAAAATCTTCCTTGGTATAGAGTGGCTTCAAACATTGTACTACTCCGTGATGTAATGAACTTGTTTTGCAGCTGTGATGGATTTTTTTTTTTTTTTTTTAAAAAGGGGGTACTAACTAGTATGTTAGTAAACATGATTAGTTACCTTCGTACTGGACCCAAGCTTTCTACTCTTCCATTTTTCTCCCCCTTCTTTTCAGTGCTGTATTCTTGTTACCTTGTATAATATTTAAGGAATGGTATCTTACATTAAATATGAGGACAAAAAAACCCCCATATATATTTAAACCAAGTGAAATTTTTTTGAAGAACACTAGAAGCAAGCACAAAGGTCATTATAATGCTAACATATTACATGCTTCTGCCAAACAGAGTAACTCTAAAAATTTTGGTAAACTCATTAATAATAAACCTTACTATCTTATGGAAGCCCTCCAGTACGATTTTGCATCTCTACACTCTTGTAATTCAAAGTAATGTTCTGAAGGCTGATGAGGATTTGGTGTAATTATTTCTTATATTGTGCTGTCTAAGCTATCAGACTCAGGCTGATATGTAGTCAAATGTACTATTTCTTTTAATCTAATCTTAAATAAAGTAACATTTCCATTTAGTTCTTAGAAGTTAGTGTTAGACATCTGTAATTATACTTGTGGGAACAGTGAATGGTATTTTGTAACATAGCTGTATTTTCACATAATGCAACTGAAAATATTAAAATGATTGTCACACAATATCCTTTTTATTAAATCACAGCGGTTTTTTGCTTTAAAATGTCTAAGATGTAATTTCCTTATAAATATCTCTTTGAACTTGTTGAATTTAAAGTGGTGTGTGAAATGCATTCTGAAGAACTTCATCTAACAGACAAATTTGTCATGTTTTATTTAGGACAATACAAAGGAGTGATTTTTTTTGTGTGTATTAATTATATCTGACATGTAGATGTGAAATGGCTGATTATGTGGATATTGCAGGTTTTGCAGATTTTTTTTTTGTGTGCTTATGTAATAAAAAGTGCTAATATTATGTGACAAAGCCTTTTGTCAATGTTACCAGAAGTTAAAGGACATTATAGAATAATCTTGTAAAAATCAATGAAGAAGTAAAACATTAGTTAAAATTTGTTTGTTCCATGTATGGAATTAATCTTTATGAATGGAAAGTACATGGAAGCTTTGAGGTAAATCTGTCTAATCCAAATTCAGAATACTTCTTTTCAGTGTTGTATAAAAAAGAAATTTGTCTTAAAAAAACAAATTAAATGAAGAGTTAACATAAAAATGTCAGGCTAGATATATTTTGTGTGGTTATTTTCACACTTTATAGGATAAATTTATTTGAAAAGAACTTCAGCAATTCTTATCCTAGGCACTAGGTGGTGTTTCAGGCTTTTGTACTGAAATGCACACGTCGACACAGTACCATCAGCACTTTAGATTCTCGTTTTAAACTAGATAATTAGATATATTGGAAAGATATATATATATATTAATAATAATTAGAGATGTTGGAGAGCGGATTTTTTGTGCGTTTTTTTTCCTTTTCAAATTGGCAGTGTTCCCACAATGAGAAGAAATGACACCCACAAATTGTAATACTGATGTTCACGTACAAAATGCGTTCGTGAGTGTTGAACTTTTCAGAGTGGTGGTTAGGAGATTTGAAAATGGGTGTAGGAGGTAGCGTGCTGACTTCAGAGTGCAGATTTCTGATGTAGGGGATTAACCCTTTTAAAATTTCTGTTTTAGAAGGGAAAAAACTGTGTTTCTTTGCAGATATGTCAAAATGCATGTAGTAAGCATGCAATCCACTTGTGTAGTCTCCCCCTCTGCTGTGCTGCTGTCACAGTCACATGAAATGCTCTGTCCTGGTGGGATCTTGGCGAGGACAGAGCTGCTCTGTCGCAGGCCCCTGGGGGCAGAGGGAGAAATCCTGTCCAGGAACATGCCACCTTCCCGTCTGTGCTCTTGTGATGCTATCTTACACGTGTCACTGGCATTTAATTGAAAGGTTTGCACTGTATTTTTAAATTACCAGTATTTTTAAAATTGGAAGAATGCTTCTACATGCTACAATAAGACAGTCAGTTTACTGTACTAGTGGAGGGCTTGAGTTTCTTGGTGCTCACTGAAAGCACATAAATTTCTGTCTGTGTAACAATTGCTGTTCTGCTTATTGTGTGTGATTATTTGAAGCTAAAATTATAACTGCTTAGGTCAACACTACGGAAGTCTGCATGTTGAAAGTACATTGGAAATAAGGCTTTATCAGAAGTGTTAGCTATGAATATTACAAAATACTTTTAGAAAGACAGAAAAAACGGCAAAATACATAAATATATGCATTTTTCATGCTGTGTGTTTGCACTTTTTTTCAACATGAAATACCTGAAGTAAATTTTTCTTATTTTTAAATTTTCTTTGTTTCATGAAGTGCTTTCAGTTTAAGTGCACATGTTGTTTCTTGTAGGTCTGACCAAATTAATTTGGCAGTCTGTAAGAAAGATTGCCCAATGGAAGCAGTTGGAACCAGGTTGACTCCAGAAGGGCCTGAGAGATAATATGATGTCTTCCTTAAAGTGTCACTGACAGTCAGTGAAAAACAGCTTCCAAGCTGTAGAGATGGAAATAAAATACCAGAGGATGATGCAGTAGATAGCAACAACAAAGACAGGCATAGCATTTTTAATCAGGGGCTGGGTTTGGTCAAACTTTTATCATAAAATGTTTTCTTGTTTCACATGGGTTTCACAGCACGGACAATTGCATTGCTCTGTTCAGCTATACAACGCCATCTACTCAGTTTGGCAGGAGCTGAGATTTATGTTGAAACAGATGACTAAATTTTGTGTTATCAAAGGGAAGAGGTTAGGTCAGGAGTACTCTTCCTGATTCTACTTTTAGAGGAGGAGATATTAAATCATATTCATTCGGAGGGACCTCTCATTCTGTTGGGTACAAGAGAATAATACTGGTCATCCTGGACTGCATTGTCCTGGGAAAAAATGTGACTGTCAGCCAAGGACATAGTTGCTCAAGTGTTTACACTGTGATATCTAGTTTTTGTGACATTTTATCATGTACTAATAGAATGAAAAACAGCACACAAAAAATTTTGTAGGATTTTGTCTTGTAGTCATTCAAATTGTTATATATTTGTATACTTAAATAATTGTTTCAGATCTCATCCTTTCATTGCGCTGACTCATATATGGAAAGTTTAGGACTTCTTTCAAGTGTGTACAAACCAAGCTGAAATATTAAAGGCTTTTAATTGCTATTGATTAAAGAGGGCAAAAATACTTCTGTCCTTGGTGCTGAAATTTCAGTTGGGGGCTTTCACGTGCTTTTAACTTGATTAGTAAAGGTAAAACAGACATGTTCTAACATTTGTGGTTGAATGATGGCCGGGCCTGACGCATACACAGTATTGACCTTTGTTCTCAGGTCATCTAACCTACTTCAGACAGCAAGCTGCTACTCAGGGAGTCTCTCTTTTTTACCCTCAGTGCTTTGATTGTTCTGTCTTGCTGAAAGAAACAGACATGAGTTCTCATAGATGGAGTATCAGTGCTATAAAAAGTTAAGAGAGTAGTTTACCAGGATAGGGCATATTACCACCATAAGATGAGGAAGTGACACCTCCTTTTCCTGCCCCAGCCTGGCAGTTTGTGAATGAGACAGTCAGAGAGTTTAATTTGAGTACAAACCTTGCATCCCAGTAGCCATCTATATGAAGCTTTAATCAAAATATTTTTGGTGAGACTTGACTAAAGTGCATGGCTCAAATTTTATATTAGATAAGTGCCTGGAGAATAAATAAGATACAAATTGCAGCTTCTGAAACCTTTTCTGGTGAACTGAGCTAGATGTATAGTGGAGTTAGAAACTATATTTTCCATGCGATTCAACCATCGAGCTAGCTGCATTTAAAAGAATAATGAAGAGTATTAATGTAAACCTTTGAATGTCCTGTACTGTAAATCTTTGAAAAAGAGGCAGCTCCAGTAGGAACTGGAGACTTGATAACTAGATTGAAGGCTGAGTGTAGACATTCAAGGAATATGTAGTAAAAATTAGTCTATGAACTAAGACAAAATATATAAAAAACAGAAGAGCTGAGTTAAGGCTAAAGAAAAATGAAGATTAAGGAGTGAAGGACTAAACTTGCAGTGAATTAATGCTATATACAATTCAAATTTTAAGATAACACAATAACCAATTTGAATGTGCCATTTTATTAATAACTGGTCTGTTGTATTTGATTCATTACATCCTGATTTATTCTTCTATAACATAAGAACTGAATGTGAAATTAACTTAGAGATAATTGGCATTGGCAATTTCCTGCACTGCCATGTGACTAAGGTGATCAGATATAAAAGCTTTGCAAGCAAGTACATTTTCAAATATTAGAAAATCTCATTACTGTATCCAGGATCTCACAACTGAGAAACTGTAATCATTTTAATAATTTAATAAGCATACAGTGAAAGCTAAATCTTGGCTATGAAATGAAGAGAATAACCACCTAATTATTGTGTAACTTTATTTATAAAATGGCTTTAATTTACAGTAGCTTTGAAGACCATCTCACTTCTTGAAGTCAGCTTCTTCATGTAAATGTGAGATACAGACCACTGCTGAAGTAAATTAGCAGAACATGTTTGAGAATTATGAAATCACTTGTTTGCAGCAGCGGAGAATCTATTCCAAAGTTCCTTACTCTGATTAAGTGATAGAATGGATTAAATGTTTAATTAATTTTTTATTCCTTTCTTTTTTTCTATCATCGTATTATCTCTAACCTACAGTCTTAATTTTCAAATCTTACATTTACTGCCATTGGAATGTCAGTAGGTAGATCCTTTTCGTGTATACGGCTACAATCTGTGGTTTTCCCTTGTATTATAAGTAGTGAAGTAGAATAAAAGTATTTTTGTGTTTGTTTTTTTTTTTTTGTAAAACAATTTCCTCCAAGGTTGTACAGACGCATTTTGTTGTTCTGTGGTTAAATTATTGTAATTTTAATAGAAAGAATTTAAATGGTATTCTTTCTACTCTTGGAAATGGCAACAAACAATTGGTAGATATATGCTTGATGAAAACTTTGTATACACTGTTTACAAGCTAACAGATTTTCCATTTAAATATGTCTGAACAGGTAATGTGGGTATGTAACCTGTGCCGAAAACAACAAGAAATCCTCACAAAGTCAGGAGCCTGGTTCTATAACAGTGGATCAAATGCACCGCAGCAACCTGACCAAGAAGGTATTAGAGGTCTGCAGAATGAGGAAGCACCTCAAGAGAAAAAAGCAAAGCTGCAGGAGCATTCACAGTACCAAGGACCATCAGGTGACATATCCACACAAGTTTTGGACAAAAACAGATCTCAAGGGCTCACAAGACAAGACTCAATTAAGAATGGTTCAGGAGTAAAGCATCAAGTAACAGGTGACGCAACATCAGACAGGTAAGGAAGCATTAATACTTATACTGATAAGATCTGCTGCATTTATGCTACAGATTTTATCTTTTAAAGTTTTATCTTATTTTTATTCTGTACCCTATAAAATACATACTGGGCTTTTTGAGACAAACATAAAAAGCAGCAGCTGAGGAGTCTCTTGTTGTATTAAGATGGTAACGGACAATGTGCATGTTTCATTCCTTCTCATTAAAGAAACAGCATGGAAAATGACAGTGGCAGTGTTACAGAGCTTGTCCATGTGCTTGCAACTGCGTCGAATCATAGTCATTGTGATGTACAGAATGTTACTATATTTCTTTTGTGGCTGCTAACTTTATAGCAGAATTTTAGGAATACAAAATAGGGCTCAAAAAAGCAGTTTAATGGAAGATGGTGGCTGTTCAGACCAGCAAATTAAAATAGCTCGTAGTACTTGCAGTATATAGTATTGAAGATGGTGAGAACTTTGTGCGATGACCTGAGTCTTTTCATGGTTTCCTAGTTTCTTGCTGTTAGTTCTTGTCATCAGTCTGAAAATTTTTTCTTCACTGGTTCAGTGGTACTTGGCATTGTTTGAAACTGTGGCTGTTTCAGTGCTACTGTCGTAGTAGGACTCGTTTAGCCAGAGGCTGGAGCTGGAACTTCCCTCCCTTTTTCTTGATGTGGTTGTACCAAAAGCCACCAGAACGCTCTCAATCTCTACTGCTACATTTTACTGGAACACAAAAGTAAAAGCTATTTCATTGAGTAGATTTAATTTCTTTCTACAAAAGACCAGAATAGAACTTTAAATGTGGTGGGAAAGCTTGTTCATGTGTTTCCATGGAAATGATACCCTCTCTCTCCAGAGACGTCCACCTGCCTTGGAATTTGGCAGCCAGAGCAGTATAATCTGGCAGCCTTCCTCTGCTGCCCAGCTATGACCTCGTTACAGTGTTTATTCTACAAGCTTGAAGCAAGTTAGACAGCTATAATATCTTTTACGGCTAATACAATTAAAATTGTTTTCCTTTTCCCTCACCTCTTGTATTCCACCATATTTTATTTCCTATTTTTGGTCTTATTTGGGAACAAATTGAATGTAATTAATCCAACCCTTTTGTTTCACTTATTCTGCCTGTTACCCTTTGCTCTGATTTCAGCTGATGGGTTCAATACTTAGTGGCTCTGAGTGCTCCTCAGTTCTATGCATGGTCTCTGAGAAAAACAGCTGGCAGCTTAACTTGATGATAAGGAGCAGGAGAGAGAGACTGATTCTCTTCTGGTTCTTTTTTTTTTCCTTAATTTTGCCAGGAAAATGGAATCTTACATAAAGTGATGATAAAAAACCACTTTCTTGTTCTCAGCAATAATTTAACTCTGAAGGTGTTTTTATATTATATGCATGCAGAAAGAGAGAAGGAGAGAGATATATACGAATAAATATATAATTATGATACGTAATATGCATTTACCCTAAGCAGAGTTATATAATAAACATGGACAGTATAAAGTAATATTTACCAACAGGGAGAATGTAGATTTTGTGCCTGAAGTCGGAACCATTCTGCTGATTGCGATCACGTCTACTCAACAATTGTTTAAATCCAGATTGTTTTTTCAGTGATTTTCCCCTTCCTGCATTATTTGGCTACTAATACTAATAATATCCCCTAATTAACATATACAAGTATGCTTAGAATGTGTTTGTGATATATATTACATGCTATTGAAGGTTAGACGGTCTTCTGAATAATTTTGTTCCCTAATGTTTCTCACATTAACTGTCATTCCTTTGCTGGAGATAATAAAAAAGACTCTTTAATGCCCAGTCAATGTCTGATTGGTCAAATGGACTTTTAGAGGAGAATATCGATGTCTCTGAGAGAGACTATCCCAGAACTGAAGGATGGGGATAGACCTTAAGTTTGGACCTGTATATGCTGTGGTGCCATTGCTATTCTCAGCAATAATAGTAGGAAGGCTTAAAATTTGACTACATTAAACCACTGTTAAGAACAGAAGATAATACATTGCTATCTTTAAAATGAAGTCACATATAGAATATGTATTATAATTTGATAGAATTCTAATATTAAAATATATAAATCCATGTATGTTCTGCTTATTATTATTGAACAAGTTAAGAAAACTCATTTTAACCATTTGAAACTTGCAGTTGTGGTCAAGTAATTGTATATAACTTTTCCTAAAGGATTCTGGTCTTCTGTAATATTTTTTAAATGCTTCATTTTTTTTTGGTTTTTTTTGGTTTTTTTTTGTTTTGTTTTTAAACATGAACTGAAAGAACCAGCCGGTAGAGAAATGTGTTATATGTGAGATCATCATGACAGGTTTTTTTTTCTATTTTTAAATTAACTCTGTGCAGAAATTGAGCTACTATAGTATGGTAGACCATTTGTCTAGATAAGCTAATTCTAGAAGAAAAACATGACTATTCAAAATGTCAAAAATAATAGGGAAATAGCCAAAAAAGTCTGAAATATTTAAAGTGGTTGTTGTTTATATTGCACAACATCAATAATACAAGAAGAAAGTGAGAATGATACTGTTTTATTTTTCACCCTGAACACAATATTTTTGACACAAAAATAATTTAAAAAAGTTAAAAACAGTAAAACACTTGTGAAAAAAGTATTGCTAAGATTCTATATACTTGGGTTCTTACAATTTCAATAGAAAGGTAAAATGTCATTTTTTATCAAAGTTTTTTGAACATTTGCAGCTTCCTTTGATGTTGCAACAATCATTACTGAGTAGTCCTTTATTTTAAGTATCATATATTTTATCTTGGTTATCTGGAGACAAGTTGGTCACAGTGTAAAGGACAACATTCACTCCCTGAATCTCAAGAACATCAATGCCATTTCTGTCTCACTGCTTAGTATGTCTTTTTTGATAGTGCTTTTTTTTTTTTTTCATTGTTGTGTAGTACTCACCATACTGTTTTCTTTACTAGTACTATTCTTCATTAAAATAATATTCATTGTTTCAACCATTAGACTAGTATTCTGTTCCCTTGATGTATGCAACAGTCCCATTCACATGGGATCCTAAACTGTTCAGATAGACAGGTAGGTACTTGATTGTAGATCCTCTTTGACTGCTCTGAAATTTGTTGCTTTAAACAAGTCTGGAAAGATTTTGGATTGCACATTCTCTAAGGATGTTTTTGTTGTATTAGATCCATTACAGAAGAAAAGAGTGTCCAGAAGCAAGTTGTACTTACCACCAGCAGAACAGTTGTCCATTATTAATTTTCTTTCTAGTTCATATCCAATATTTATAATTTGGCTTACAGTGCTTTTACTGCTTTCTGTGTACCAAACCCATGGAGAAGTCAGAGGCAGCAGGCACACCATAGGATCCAGCATTAGATCACTTTCCGTAACTGACCATCTTATATTTGACATTGTTTGAAGTGAGACTAGCATGATTTGTATCGCATGGAGATTTTATGCTAAGAGCAGTTGAGAAGTATGGTGTGTAATATGTAGTGGTTTTCACAGACTTAACTATGTGAGCGGACTATGGATGCTGATGTAGTATAACACTAGACTCCTGAAAATTGCCAAATGATGTGAATCAAAGAAATGTAAAATATTACTCAATGTAATCCATAGGCTCAGAAGATCCATTCTGAGGTCTGCTGTGCCAGATGGTAGATTTATGGCTGTATGCACTGCAGTTCTTTGATTTGTACTATCCAATTTCACATTAATTCTGGATTATACGAAAGGGTCCTTTTTATTTTATTTTGATCAGAAACAGTCATGTTTTTAGTCATTGTTCTAGCAGTAAAATTAATTGAAGAGACATAGTCCTTTTTCAGTCATTTTGTAGTTGGCAATCAGCTTGTGAAATAGTTGATTTCTTAATTCCAAAGCCTAAGCCAAAGCAAATGTTTATAATGTTCTATTAAAATGTGTACAACATCCTAATAATAAAAGCTGGGAACAGGGAACCTTGATGCTGATACAAAGCTTTTTTATGTGTCATTCTGTTTGCTGGAATTGTTAGATCTTTAAGTGGTGCTGCCATGCTTGAGTTGTAAAATAATTATTTTTCTTGCTCTTGGTAGGATCCATTGTAAAGTAATTTCAGTCATTCTCCACATATGAATTCAGTGTTTTAAACTGTAAATCTTTTGTGACATTCCAGAGTTTGTTGGAATTTGTTGCCTCATTTGTTGCTCCACAAACCTCTTTTCTATATATGTGGCATTTCATAATCCTTTTTAAGCAATAGTTCTCTTGAAGTAGGAAACAGCCCATGCGCCTTCCCAGTGCAAGGTTATGATGACATAACTATTTCTAATCTCATGCCTATGTGAAATGATGTTATGTAGTTCAGGTAGATGTGAATGATTAAGTGTTTTGATTTTTTTTTCTTTTTTTTCTTTTTTTTTCCCCCTAACCCATCCTGTATGGATACAAAATGCTTTCCAAATTTTGAAAAAGCTAACTTTGAATTTATAATATGTATTTGTCATGAATTCTATTAGTGTGAGAAAAGCTCTCCTCTAGGGTATTTTTAATGCAAAAATATTGTGAGAAAATTTGCTTTCATGTTTCATAAGTCAGTTTATTGCTGCATCTATCAGAGAGTAAGCCATGTCAAAAAAAGAGGATTGGTTCTTGGTATCTGTAGATCATGATCTGTAAGATCATGATTTGAAGCAACACTAACGAATAAAGCTGCCTGAACCCTTTTCAGATTAACTGTAAGGATATGAGATTAAATCATAAAAGCCAGAATGAAAACAACAAATTAAGAGAGTGAGCAGCTGCAGAGTTGCACAACAGCAATATTTATTTTCCAGGCCAGCAGACACAGATAAAATATATCCTTCTTCCCTCTTCCTTCCCTTCTCCTTTCAAAGATACATGTGTGTTTTGGGGGTTCATTTTCTATCATCCTTTTTATCTGATGGTAGTTTCCACACACTACCATGAGTTTGGAGGATGCATTTTATTCTGAGTAAGAACTACAAACTAGGCTGTTGAGGCTACTTGGGTCTGAAGATGCTGGTTTTGTGCATATATTCTTTATGGAATATACACACATTTCCCACATATAGAGGTTTTATTTTATTCCATTACCAATGGCAGTAGAATGACAGTGGTTCTCTGTGTCCCTATCCTTCCGTTCTTGGAAGGAGTGCTAGTATGAGTTGGCAGCGTAGGCTCTGTCTTTTGGGACTGCAGTTGAGGATGTCAGGGTGTGAACAGAGAGAAAAAGAGACCAAAATAAGAGGGAAGAGGAGGAGAGAGGAAAAAGCAGGCATAAGATAGCTGAGAAACATCAAAGAGCAGCATGAATTAAATAAATGAAAATGTGTGTCCATCTGTTTCATGTTATATCTTTTTCAAATGGCTCTTCTTTAATTGCCGTATTAATTGCTGAACAACTGATACTGAGAACAACACTGATGGCAGTTTATTGCAATTTAAAATATGACAATGTAATGTTAAAGAATCAGTCAATTTCATTTCTTTCTGAAAGGCTGAACGCTGCCCATTTGCCATGATTATACCTATTTTTCTCCTGCAACACTTATGACACAGCACTGTAGTGCAGCCTCTGATTTTAATTGTTTCTATTTCTGAGTACCTGAGTTGATAGATCTTTAGCACAGGTGTCTTAAAGAAGCACACAGTCTTTACTTGGACCTGTGGAAACTAAGCAATCTCAAGTATAATAGAGACATTTTAACTTTTTAACTCATGTTTTTCTACCTGCTGACATATTTAGAGACAGTGAGAAATACAAAAAGAATTATAGAGAGACAGTGTTTAAAATAAGGGAGTTAGTATCCAAGGGTCAGGCTGATAATGCTATTTGTTTGTATTCAGAAGTATCCAGTAAGGACAACAGTGTCTCTAAACTTTTTAGAATTTTTTTTGTAAGAATTAACTCACATTAATTTTTTTTAACATTATTGACCAGCGCAGTAGAAAAAAACCCACAATTGTTGAGAAAGCATAATGATAATATTTCACTTTGTGACTAAATCTAATATCTTGTACAAGTGTTTTACAGGTTGAGTCTAAAATTGTTTCAATATTCTTTTCCATGCATGACTGCAAGTCAGATGTCACTGACTTTCCCTGGTGCTAGAACAAGATGCAACATTTGGGCATTAGAGGTACCCTACAGTATTTTTAACATATTAGCTAAAGATTTAAGTTTTATGGGATTTGAACTGCTTCCAAATAAGGTTTTATCTTCATCTTCCTGTTCCAGCATTTTTCACCACTTTGACAGTCAGTCCTTGGAGCTGTAAAGTGAAACCGATGGCAACCTGAAAACTGTAGTCTCAGTAGTTCTGCTTTTGTTTCTTGTGCTGTCTGTCTTCCATTCAGTGTATGCTTTGAATGATTCTTGAGGTAGTTAGTTTCTTCTTCACAGAACTCCTCTATTAATTATGTCATTCCTCTACGTATAGGTTTAGGGGTGTAGATCATTATTTCATGGCTATTCCAGTTTTCAGGTTGAAACTAAACTATGCTTTATCTGCTGTCTCAATCTGGAATGGCATAAAAAGGAAATTAATAAAAACTATGGCCAGAGGAAGCAATAGAAATTTATGGGAAGGAAGCCAGAGAAAATGTAGTATTTAATTATTGAAAATAAGTACCTTGGATCCAAGAAAGTCAGAAATCTTTTAAGTGCAGAAGTTTTAATGAAATAATTAGACACTTACGACAAGGATTAAGCTGCACCTACTTATGAGGATGAGTAAGGAGTTTGGTACCGTCTGTAATGCCTGCATATAGAGTCTCTGTAAGAAGTTCCAAAATGGTACTGATGATGCCTATTAACAGCCCAGCCTACCTAAGGTGGGTATGCTATATTTCTACAGTTATTAATAGGTTGCAATGGGTTGTAGCATCTCCGTTCTATTCTAACTTCTGGAAAACAAGGTGAGATTTTTCTCTCCATTACCTTTGCAGGACTGTCTGTCTTCTGAGAGACAAAACAGGTTATACAATTCTGTTTGTCTCCTAATGTCCCTTTTGTGGGTCTCCCCCTCATGTGAATAGTGACAATGCTGACACAACATTCAGGACGTGCAGCCACATTCTGAGTTCAGTGTGGTTTTTCTGAGATGTGCATTGCTTCCCTCCCTCGTTTGACTTTTATTTTCCCCAAAGCAGCAAGACAACCAATGAGTTAGCTGTTTTAAATTTTTCTTTTAATAAAACATCATCAGAAAATATTTTTTTTTTTTCTTTTAGACTAGCCTTTATCTAGCTGTAGAATCTTTTTAGACTAGCCTTTATCTAGCTGTAGAATCTGTACTGAGTAGCCTTGGGCCTCTGACCAATGGCAGATAGAATTTGGGATCTTTTTTTTTCCAGGGAAGCTAATCTGTTTGGAGAAGAGAGAAAGAGAAGAGGAAGCTTCTCTAACTGTAGCAGAACTAACATACCTTAATAAACAGTCTACAACTGCTGTTTCGCTTTTCAAACATTAAAGAGTATTTTAATTAAACACATAACAAAGAGATTTAATTCCAGCGTTAAGTGACAATCTGAAGTCAGCTGCAGTCATTCTCTGCAGTGAGCAAATCTCATCTTAGTTTTAGGGAATTTCATTTTCCCAATTTACTATAAAATGCCTTTAAAAAAATAATTCCATTGCAACATGATGTTTGTATTTTGCTTATTGTTACTGCTTACTTGATTTTTTTCTTAATTATGCATATTTGTTGCATACTGCTTACTGAAAACTAGCACTTACTATTTGAATTTTCTCACTCTTAAGCAGAATCAGCTCAAGGAAATCTTGATATTCAGTGCTGATATTTGGTATCGTTGAAGTGTGGTCTGGCCTTCCATTGCAGTGTTATCCCTCTGTATATCACAGCTATGTTTTTGACTGTGCTAAAAGACCATTAATAATCTAAATCTGTAAACACAGATCTTCGCTGTATCAGAATTTTGACAACTTTTATTAAGTACTAACTGCAGCTAACATTTATGAAATTAAAAGTAGGTTTGCTTTTAGCTAAATTGACCCTTGAAAGAAAGTAATATCAGAAAAAAAATGAGAGTAGAAGCATTTAAAAATCTTTTTAAAAAGTTAATGAGGCCAGTACCTTTCTGGCTTGAATATGTCTTCTTAAAGTGCTGTTTTGTTGACCTTGCACAAACATGAATGTTAGAGCTCATTGTGTGCTCATAACCCTTAGTTGTGCTCTGCTCTGTTCTTTGGAGGCTAATTTCTCCTCAGAAGTATAAATAACAGATTTTGTTTGAATTTCATATTTACAAAATTGGTGTGTAAAGGTGAATAAATTACATCTATGGAGTGCAGCCAAGGGAAATGGCTAACATTTAATAAAAGACTCTGCTAACTCAAGTTTGTAGTTTCTGGCAGCAAAGTGGTTCTGGAATCTGCAGGAGGCAATTCAATGAATGGCCTTTTATTTTCATACTTTTTACCATAGCTATATAGACTGAAATAAAATAAAAAATGAGAATGAATAATTGTTACTGGTACAAATTCTTTCTTTGGCTCTTTCTTTGTGCCTCTAGAAGTCACAGATGATAAAAGTAATCACTACTGTAGTGCAATTTAGTTGTCATTTATCTTTTACATGGCAAGTTTAATAATTTTAGTGAATGTCAATCTATTTTCTTTTATTAAGTCAGATCTGAGGAAAAAGTATAACTAAAAATTAATGTAATATTTAAAATTACATAAATAAAAATTACATTATTAAGCAATACCATTTTGTTTTCTACCTTGTTTTTAGCATGATTATTCTTTTTCTGCCCCTTCTTCAAGCCAAATCCTTGTTTGTCCCTTTGTCTACTCTGGAATGTCTTTATCTAGTTATGTATTTATTTTATTAGCTCATTTTCTTTTGTGTATCATCATCTCTTTCCTGCTGGTGTGAGTTCCTACCAAAGTCTGGCTAGACATTGCAAGTGTTTTCAAAGATATACCCATGTTATTCCTTCACTTAAAGACAGACATGCTTTTCTTCTCTCAGCCCAGCTCTTTTCTTCAACTTCCAACAATTCTGCAACCTTTCGTAAGTGGCTTTTCAGATTTGTGGTAAAGTAGGTGGACATTTCTCTCCCAAGCTTTGAGAAATCTTAATTTTGTGCCTTTCAGTGAAAACAGATCTTGCTGCTTTCTTTACTAAACAAAAGGAAGAAAGCCACAGACATTTTAAGGAAATAGTTACCTGTTCCAGCAAAGTAGTGCAGTACAGTGTCATTTCAAGTTAAGGAGAAAATGTAGGTGACCTGAAGTCAGTGACTCTTAACTAAGTGGAGTTTTAAAAGGTAGTATCTATGTGTGATATGTATATATGTATATATGCAACTTGTTCTGACATCTCTGCACTGAGCCCTGTAATCATGCCCTGGTATTTCAGAAAATGACATCAGAAAGTGCCCATTTCTGCAGCACTGGACTTCCTGGAAATGCTATTAGGGACCTCAGTAAGTGTATAATCTTCATAGAATAACAGGAGGTTAAGTTGCTCCAAACACAGTTTTCCCAATTTCTGGTCCAGTTTTGTCAGCTGATATTACATGCCTGAATGAGTCCCCAGATGTAATTTATCTGCCAAAGTAAGTTTTTATTATGCAGCTTGTAATAGGATGAACCATGAACTTTGCTGCAGAAAACCTATTTTCTTTGGCAAAAAGAAAACATCAAGAACAACAGTTCTTACAGTAATATCGTGATAGAAAGCAATGCATTTTAGCTGCAAGAGGATTTATTCTGTAATGACTCTGTGAAAATCCTGCACTTTAAATGATAGGCTTCCTTGACAATTAATTAAAAAAAAAAAAAAAAAAAAAAAGGCATCAAGGCAGATGAAATTAAAGCATCTGATTTTCTTTGTAATTCCACATAAACTGGGAAGCTTCAGAAGGACATTGCATTCTAAAGTTCCAAATCAGTGCACAAAACCATTTTTTCCCCCCAAAGCTAGATTAATTTTAATTAAATCTTCTTGACTTTGGCATGAGGTGCTCAGCTGACAAAAATGGACCTGCTTTAGTTGTATCTTTATGCTCCAGTTAAAACTGTGAAAAATATTTAAGCTAGAAGAAGAATCACGATTAGTTTAACAATCTCACCTCTTGAATATAAAAAATTCGACAACACAACAGTTAGTTCAGCAATTCCACCTTCTCATGATGCTAAGATAATAGCATTTTATTCTTAAAACGGACGTGGTTCATCTTGATTAACAGTGATTGGAACAAAAAAGGAATTCTTGAAAGAAACCAAATTTAACTTGGGTTTGCATTTCTTCAAAAACAGTGTATATTTTGGATATTAAGGCCAATACTAGTAGTGTCTCAACTTCTCCTCCTCAATAAACTTGTTTTGGATGATAATACAGTCCATTGCAGTGATTACTGATACACTGGTATAGATCAAGACCATTCATTCTTACCTACTTCACTTTTCTCCTCCTCCTTCAAGTAATTATGAGCATTTATAAGAATGCTTGTGTTCCATTTGTAGATATTCACAAATATTGTCAGTTATTTTCAGAGTTAAAACCAGTGAAGCTAACTAAACCAGGAGATTTCCCTCAAGACAAGTATTTTATATTTCATGCTCTATGTGGCATATAGGTTCTTCTAGAAGCATTTTTTTTCTCTCTGAAAATGAGATTTATTTGGAAATTTGTACTGTGGTATATCACCAAGTATCATGAAGCCTTACAGTTATGATAACAATCAATTACGAAATTAACCCTAACCCCCTCCCCAAAGCTTTTAATGTCATGGCCAGCACTACCTTAACTCCACTAGCATAAAACTCCAGTATTAAATGGAAATCTTTCCAAAGTAAAATATTTACACTGCCTTAATGCTTATAAAACCCAGGCTCCATGACACTGTCAAAGGAAATTAATTCCAGAGGTGTGGGGTCATCAGGAAAATATTCTTCTGGTATTCCAATCAGCTGAAGATAGCAGCAGGTAAATCTTATAATGACCATAAATCTTATGATGACATGAACAGAAGATAAATTAAACTCGTTCCCAAGATATGGAAGGCTCCAACTTTTATCCAGTGTACTGAACAGCAGAAATTAATAAACAATCCAGTGCATGTTCTCTTAGCTCCTGTTTCACAAAATGAAAAGGCTAATCTTAATCTTACTGCCATTTGGAGAATTATCTATCTTATAGGTTACACATATATTAGCCTTTGTTTCCATCACAGATGACCTGGACACGCTGACACCCAGCACAAGTTTGGAAGCCCTTTAAGGTCCAAATCACTCATCTGAAAGTAGAGAAAGGAATTTCTAAAATTATTTAACTCCCAAGTCCACAGGGAAGGAAAGCCAAGTTCTGCAATGTACAACCACCATGGACTTGAAGATCAATGTAACTGTTAACTTTCTTTACATCATAAGGGAGCTTTATGATCAGCCTGCTCACCCGAGAAGTGTTTACATAAAGGATCTCTTCCAAACAGGATGATAACTGTGTATTTCACAAAGAGACCATTATCTCTTTACCCGAGTGTGCATATTGAAATCATTACTGTGTTGGGTGTCAAATCAGTCAAATCCCCATTCTAGGCCAGCAGTTTTTGCCTAGTGAGACACATCTCATTGGTGACCCATCCAGAACTGCAAATGAGGCACAATTCGTGTACTGTGATGAGGTGCAAAGAAATATCAACTGATTGTGAATCAGATGAAGGTAAAATAATTGAAATATACTGCTCTAAACCACACATTCTGCAAGGTGCAGCGTCTACTGCCTATTGAGCCTGTTGTATCAATGTATATTACGTGTACTCCTCTGCTTATTCAACCAGAGTATAACAGCTTTCTGTTTCTGTCAGGTAATGCAGCAATTCCTTTAGTCAGGGAAATGAAGTCTTAGTTAGACCTGTTCTAATTCTGATTGCCTGATTCTTCCATCTTAATGGTATTCCTTCAATACCTGAAAAATTATTATTTCTGTATTTTAATACCTCATGTATGAACATGCACAAATGTATATATTCATGCTAGAAGCTTAGGATGTATAGCCATTTCAGTAAACTGTCAGACACTCTGAGGAAAGTGAAGAACTGATTATAGCATCATTCTATGACCCAGAATTTACAGACAGTATTTTGAGGAGAAAACCAGGTCTATTTCTCCTGTAGGAAGCCTACTAGTCCTGCAGACATGGAACGATATTAGTAGTATGTATGACTTATTTTAGTACAAAGTAGAAGCACGGTGCTGCAGGCTGAAGAAGTAATTTCTAAATGTAGTAGACAAATAGGTTGGGGTTTTTTGTTTGCCAAATACAATTTCTGCCCCAGTAGCTTTTTAGATAAATTATGCCCTAGGTCAGGACAGTGGGTTAAAAACACGTATCTTTAGATTTTAGGGCTTCTTTTTTAATATAGGAGATCTGCCATCAATAGAAATTCTGGTAGAAAAAAATGTAGATTCATAAAGTGCCTGAATTATATGCTGGGACAATGCACAGGTAGAAAAAAGGGAGAGAATGTACACACCTGAATTTTTGTCTGACATGGTGTCAGAACACAGCCAAGGCAGGACCTGGAAAGTGTTCTCAGATCCAGCAATAGAAATCATCCACAACAAATTCATACCTCCTAAATAAGATACTTAGACAAACATAAGAACACTTCATAAAACCTATTTTTGAGCACTCATGCAGTTTTTAGTCACATGAATTTTTTTTTTTTTACGTAGTCCTCTTTCTCTCTCTTGATTATACAGAAAGAAAAAGATGGCTGGGCTTCCAAACTACACACTTTTGTCATCTATATTTAAGTTGAATTAATCTGGGTGTCTGTGTTAATGACTTCAGACAATGGTCCAGACAATCTAAATTCAACCTCTGAATTTGCCCGAAATCAATAACGTGTTCAGTGTTAAGGACAGAATTGCCTAAGCAAGAAATACTTAGAAATGCCCAGATCTGGCAAGTTAGGCAGGAACTAGGCACTGGAGCTTTGTTGCGGACCAGAGGTAGGCAACCATGTACTTAAAACTTAGCGTTCAGAGTTGTTTCTGTGAGCATGTCATAGAGCATATAAATATTATTATCAAAACAGCAAAATCCAAAGGGTCTTATTCCAGTTGTGCTGAAAAAAAAATCCCCTTAACATTGTACTATTTCATGTTTTTAAATCACAAGGTGCAGCTTGTGCATTTTCTGTATTTTGTGGTGTGCCCTAGCAATCGAAGCTTTTTGTTTCACCATGGAAGTTGTGTATATTGTGTAATATTCAGAAGGGTGAGAAGGACAAAGATAAGAGAAATAATTAAAATTAAACATTTCATGTAATTATTTTCAACTATTCTATGCCTTGTCATATTTAAATAAAATTTCCCATATTACCTTTCAAATAATATATTAAAGAGAATTCCACAGAGAGGTTTGAGAAGCCATAATCTATATTGAGCTAAGGAAATTAACCAATAAGTCAAAGTTACTCATGTTTAAGATAGCTTAAAAATAATTATACTGGGAGGTATATCTGGTTCTGAAGCGTACCTACTGCTTCATTTCAAGAATGCTGTGGTATAGTCAATCATAATTAATAACAAAAGGATTTTAAATGACTATTTTCATATTTCTCTTGTCCAATATATTTGTTGGGTTTTTTTTTTGTTTTGTTTTTTCCTTCTCTCTTACTCATCCTGGAATGCGCAATTTGTCTGGTCAGTGCCAGTTTTTGTATGTGTCCGTACGGCCAAACAGCAGGATTTCCCAAGTGAACAAATGGCACATTTCCTAGTATCTGCATAAAAAGCAAAATCAGACCTATTATTGTGTTATCTGAATTTTGAAAAAAATGTAGATTTTTTTTAAACATTGGAACTATTTATAATAAACAAGTAATCTAGCATTTAACTTTCACAAGTCTTTAACTTTTTCCTTTCATGGATTCAGAATTTAATTAAGCCATAACTGATGAAAATAAGATAAAATCTCGGCTTTTAAGTATTTTATCTGTAAAATGTATTCTTTCCAAACTAGTAAGTGTGGAGGTGAAATCTCATGTTTAACTTGCTTGCCACCTTTTAGAAAGTTTTAAAGCTATAGCGATCAGTGAGTCATTGTTTCTGTCATTTACTTGAGACTATGATGAGATGCAGAGAAATGAATTGTTTGGTCTCATTATAGAACTTCAGTACACCTAATTACAAACAGTTGGCATTTTCTTGCCTAGGAAGGCCAAAGCTGACCTGGAATCTCCCATCAAGACTCGACCTTTTGGGCTGATGTAATCTATACTCCTTGACTTGCTTGGGAATCTATACATGTCAAGGTTAATTTTGTCTTTCATTAAAAAATAGACATTTGCTTGCCTTTTTCCCACCTTGTATTGATGACATTAGTTCTGAGAATTTTCAGAGATGGGAATATCCAGATTCCTGTAAAGTTGCAAAATGTAAACTGATAGCTTATCTTTGTATTTTATCCTCAATGTAAGTAGATTAATCAGAGCGTCATCTTAACCATTCAAGTTGTGGTACTTGCTGCGTTCATGATGGAGGAACAGTGCACAGCCTGCTTCCACTGGCACTAGAGCAGTCCCAGTATTTGGAAACGTGCTAGAGGCACAGTGCTGAACTGTTCTTCTGGGCCTTGATCCAGAGACTACTGGCATGCAGTGTCATCCCTGATTTCACTGGAATTAGGCTACTAAACAGTTGCTGCTGTTGGGAAGGGTAGCTCAACAGGCTTTGGAAAAGCAAAGTTCTAGTACCCTAAACATGGCAAGTAAGAGAATGGACTGGGGTTCACACATCTTATCTGCAGCACCGACATTACCTGTAACCTGACCCAGGTCAGTTAAGCAACATTTCCTAAAGTATTTAATAGATAACATACTTACAAAGCTTGGATGATTAACTATTTTTGTAAGGATAAATTATGATTATTTCATTATTTGGTATTACTGCTGGTGGAACAAAAGATAAATTTTGGTGAGTCCTTTGTGCGTTGAATACCATTAACAGCAAGTTCAATGGAAACTAAGTTAAATACAACAGAGAGAGGTGGTTCTGCGAGCACCAAAATTATAGCAGCCTGTAATTGTGTCTCATGTTTTTCTGTCCTATTTCCTCTGTTATGTGGTGGAGGGTCACGGTAACTTAAGCAGCTTTTCATACCACTCATGAAAGTTTTGTTGAATTTAGGATGACAATGATGTGGCCGTTTACTGACCATGTTTTCACTATCTTTTTACTGCCAAAGTAATTGGGTGATGGCTCAGTTCTGCCAGCTGTTCCTCTATGCACACTGACTAGGGTCTTTCTCCTTCTGTGATGATGCTGATTTTCACACAGCTTGCAAACTGTTTTAGTATTTATGCTCCTTTGAAACTGACCAGTCTCCTCAAGCATATTAATCATGGTGATAGACAGTAATATGGACAGAAAAAGGTATAAACAGACTGTCCAGGTTTCTAAATATCATATTGTTGGTTTAAAATCTGTGACTCAGGCTAAAAGGAGACTATAGACTGCTATTAAATGACTAAAAGGGAGAAAGATGAAGAAGGACTTTGAAAAGAATTGTATGAATATAGATGGAATACCTCAATAATGAAAGTAAGGAAATAGGGATACATGGAAGATACTGAGATAAAAATGCAAGCAAACCCCCCGATGTTTGATAGTTGGACACAAGGATGAATTTATTTTCTTTTACATTACTGTACTTTGTTAGTAGATATTTTCTGTAACAAGGTTTGGTCTCTTAGCTGGAATTTCAGTATCTTCCATCGTAGATCTATGACCCGACTACCAGGGAATAAAATCAGTATCACTTTTCCGTTCTCAATGAATGTTTAACTCAGTGAATTAAATAGTTCTTTCAATATTTAATTATTTTACGGGAGGGAGAACGGCTTCAACAGCAAAGACAAATTCCCTTTGGAAAAACCAAGAGGGTGTTGAGGAGGACTTTGTGGGCATATTTGAGGAAGCCAGAAGGAAAACTTGGGACTCAGTTTTCAATGTTCCCAGACACTGTTCTAACTGCAAGACTTCCTGTAATAGAAAGAAGATTGCATTTTGAATGACTGCTCAGGTGCCAGCTCAAGGAGAGGATTCATTATTACAATTCTTGAGCAGAGACTGATGCTTCCCTGCAGCCTGGATTTAGGTATTTTCATACTTTTGGGGTTGGGGCTTTATCTGCATCCCTCTTTTTATTATTTTCTATCCTAGATATTCAGGTTACTGGCTTCTATGACTCCTAATCTTATATGATTCAATTTACAACTATGGATTTTTGCCTTAGTTCTTGCTAAACTTCTCTTGTGAAGCTGAACCTTTAAACATTGACGTGATGAAATACAAATGAATGTGTGCATTACTCCAAAGGAAAGTCTGGTTACATTTCACTCGCAGTAGCGAACTGAAATGTCCATCCTTGAATTTAGTTTAAGTTAGTCCTTTAAAATCATGCCCCACCTTGGAGCATCAGTTTGCTAATCTGACTCAAAGTGAGTAGTCTTATAAACTGTAATAATATAACATCATCCATTGTGCAAAGCCTTTGTTGTTAACTCATCTGTCTGAAAAGCATTTGTTCAGATGTTTTTTCTTTTTATAATGCAAATACTTAAATGATCAAAATTACCATATAGCTAATTATTTAGCTAAATGATCTGGCTATATTGGAGAGCAATGGTAGCTGCATTACAGGTATGTATGTGCTACTAATTACCCAATTTTATCTAGTGTCTAGATGAGAAAAATAGAAGTTTGACTTTCTTTACATTTAAAAAGTCCCACTTTTACCCCCAAACTCCAAGTAACACATCTCTACCATTTTCTTCTGTGATTCCATCAACCTATATTTATGTAATATCCAGTAAATTAGAATGGAATTTAATTAAAAATTCTACTTGATAGTATCTTCTGTCACAGAACAATCTTTGCCTTACGAGCTGTTGCATGACTTTTACCTTATTTAAGGTACAACTTTCTGGGAAATGTCTTTGCTGTGTGGCTGTAATAAACAAGCAATGCCTGTAAGTAATGTTTGAGATAACACATTTGTACATATTGCCAACTTTCTTAAGAGCATTCTGAATTCTAGAATAAAATTCAAGGTAGTTTAATCTTAGATTTGAAATAGAGATGTTTAATATAAATTGAAAAATACCCATACATAGTTGGGAGCTTTCTAGAATAACTTCTCTAACAAACTACTTGTAGCTGGAGCGTATTTATTAAGATTCAGGTTGGCTAGAGACATTGATATCTGTATGGATCTCAGTGTAGCCTGGCTTAATGGATCCAGTGATGCTTTCCTAGATTTGTCGTTTCATTTTGAAATAGGCTGTCAGCCATGTCAGGTAGTTGCTTAGACGATCTGGTACTCATTTTTTCCCATTCTGTGCAATATCTTTAAAGTACTTTGTGTTCATGTCTATGAAATCCTTTGTAAAACTGATGTAGAAATGAAATTTATTATTAAATTGTAATTAGCAAGGTGTGTACATATATATATATATATGCAAGTATAAATACTCAAAATACTATAATAAAAATCACTAGCAAAATGATTTAAATCAGGCCCTCAATTGTTAGGAAATGCCAGAATCACAAGTGCTGGAGGTAGTGCTTGGCTTTCCCAGTGCATGTTGAAGTACACAATTAGGAGTGTTTTGAAAAAGAAGCCTGTGCATAAGGACCTCTCTTTCTTCTGATATGGATATTGGAGGGTGTAGAGTGAGTGACCTGAAGAAGAGAAAAGGAGATCTCAAGTGTAAGAAAGTTAAATATCAAATAGGGAAAAAAAAGGAATTCCTGTCTTTTCTGGAATTCTTATGTGAGGCTTTTAGTCTGGGAATGCTGAGAATATAATTTCCTAAATCTTAAAAATGACACTAAATCATTGTGCCCTCCACCACAGGATTTTTTTTTAATATAAGAAATCCTGACACATTTGAAGATCACTAACAGGATTGACATGACGTAACTAGTACCTGTACTGTTTTGTTCTCAAACAATATTAATGTACAGGACATAAATTTTATGTGTGGTTCTACAGATTTGTTTTGATTGTCAGTTCCATTCTGGTTCTGAAAGGATGAATACTTCAGCAAACACAGCCTACTCTGCTCATGGTCCTTCAATCCATCCCCTCCAGCCTCTTCTTGCTAGGCCCCTTTACTTCCTTGATTCTTCTCAGCCCAAACGATTGTATTTTGGAAAAGGTTGAAGTAAGGAAGAAGAGGACTTAGAAATAAGTCTACATTATGGGGTCAATACAATAATACAGGCCACATAGTAAAAGAAGGAATTATTTATTGGCCAAAGGGTCTCTTGGAGAACAGTAGAAGGGTCAGGAAAGAAAGGTAATGATGTTTATTTTTCTGTAACATTTATATTTGAAATAAAAAAAAAAAACTTTTCTAAACAATGGTAAATTCAATCTTGATGAAATTCCAGATGTAAAAAAAAAAAAAGTGTATTTGCACAACCCCTCTGTCGTTATTGTTGAATTTTCTGCTAGTAGTGAATATGGAGTATTTGCCTTTAAAAGTATAATTTTACTTTTATTTTTTCCATATTAAAGGTTTTACTTGCAGAGTACTCTTCATACCTTAATCCCAGAATTAAATTAAAAAAATAGAAGTTTTAAATATATATCCTATTTTGTCAGTAGTTTTAGAACAATTTTACAAAAGAAAAACATACCTCATAACTTCCATTTTATATACCTGAAATTGAAGACACAGAAATGTCAATGTCAAATGTTCAGACCTTTGGTGCAACTACGGGAGTGTTTTGGCTTTGATGACCATTCATAAAGCACACAACAAAATGGTGATGTAATTGAAATATATTATATGATTGATCTTGTACCTGCTCCATAGTCAGCATTGTCTCTGAACTGTTAAGTGGTGCATATGAAATTAAGATTAACTTGAATCTTTTTAACAAGATGATTCTGTTTCTTGCAGCAGATACAAAAATTTTGTGATTTTGATGTAATAAATGTAAAGGCAGATCATCTTATATTACAAGCATGAATTCTCTGTAATGTAGGCAAGGTGGTTACGAAGTATTATTTTCATTTTATTATAGCAAGATAGTCATAAATACTCATTAACTCTTACTGCAGGATCTCAACAGTTACCCCTTTTGCCATACATATAGCCTAGCAGGTTTTATCACAAACTATAATACATTTCTCAGTATAAATGTTTCCATAATGCACAGTATGCTATAGGCATAAAAAGAGATATTAAAAACTATTTTGTGTAGTACTTTGTAGGTTTTCACATGGGTTTTGGGAATAGTTTTATTAGCGGGTATTTTCTTCATTCTCTTTTTGGAAATATTTAACGTGAGTATTAGTAGGGAGTCTCCTATATCTTTTTTAGAGGGGCCTGGAGATTAATTTGTTCCTATTTCACTTTTTCTTTAAAAATCTGATTTGTAGCTGCCATCCTTCTGGCCAAAGAAGCTTGGATGGGTACTCCCATCTGAGCACATCAATACAACACTTTAATTAGCTGGAAGGTTGCTTATTCCCATATCTTCTGGGATTAAAATCACTTTCAGTGGAAGAGCTTTAATAATGGCCCTCATTTTATGTTGGTTTATTTGGAGATTTTGTAATTAGTGCTAAGATGTTAAAAGCTGTGGATAGAAAATGAGATATTCTAAGGAAAATCTTTTTAATTGTTATTTTTTAATTTGATGATAGAATATATTCTGTAATGTTATGTAATGTCATCCTCTGGCACAAGCATTGAAAGAAAAGAGGAGAAATATGTTTTGTAGTCAGGGATACTTATTTTCTGTACATTTAATGGTATTCACCATGCGTATTATGCTGCAGAATCTCACTGTGTTCCATTAGATGATTGGTTCTGCTCCTTGCTTTTTGACTCCCTATACTGCATGTGTACGGGAGACGTAGGCTGCTAAGACAGTGGGTTTTCCTAGAAGTAGGCAGGTATGGAGCACCGAAAGAAGCGATTGATTTTGCTTGGTTCTATCATGGCTGATTCTGTGCAATAAACTTTTAAATGTGCTGAGCGCTTCTTATTTTGAAATGTAGTGTATATATAAAATGCAGTCATTCCTTTTAGTGATTTTTCAAATCTGTGCCATAAATTGCCTTGATGCTGTACCTACAGTGCCTAACAGAGCAGTTACGTGTAGAATGTATACTGTTTGCTTCAGTGCCGAATTGATATTACATTTAAATGTTTGCAGTGAAAACCCTGTTATCTCATGTAAGGTACAGTATAGCTTTTCAGAGACGAGACAAAAAGTCTATTGTTACCGTCTCAGTGCTACATGTTATTTATTATATGAAGAATATTTTTAGAGTGGTGGTCTTGCCCTGTAGAGCTGCCTTTGCATTTAAAAAAAAAAAAAAAAAAAAGCTACATACACGGTCACCAATGTTAGTCATTTTACAGGGGAGGGAAGGAGGAGGGGAAGATGCAGAAATCCTCCTCCTCTTAGACAGTAGTAACAGTGTGAGGATGCCTCGTCCTCATTTTTTTTACTTCTGAGATTTTATTGCTGGCAGCCAGATGTGCTGAAACTCCTGATGACAGCATCTATTCACTGCGTGTTTTTAATAGGCTTAGAGAAATATGAGTAGAGTACATGAAAGCAGCTCGGCTTCACACTTCGGCTGGGAATGCCCAAAAAGCTTGCTGCTGTTTAGAATTCTTGCTACAGTCAGGAGAAAGCCGCACGGGTGCTAAATCTTCTACGACTGAATTAGAAGAATAATGACTGTACAATTAACTATCAGCCCCTGCTCATTTAGGCACAGTTTTTACAGAGACCAGGAGAAATATGGAACTTGATTGGCATGTTTGCATTTGATGGTGTGTGCAAAATAGATGACTTTTAAGACAGGTGGTGAAGAAAAATAGAAGGGAAGGAAAAGAGAGAAAATGCAATTTGAGACACTGCGCCAGGTCTGCAATTCTGTTTTATCTCATTTTCATGGGGTTTTCTCATCCCCTCCAAATATTTTGCAAAATGATCTTTTTGGACAAACATTGAACAACACTAGGTGAGTAGAAAAGAAACATTTTTGCCTTACCATTTCTATGCTGATGCTGATAGTAATCTATTTGCATGTTTTTCAGTGGGATACTTTCATAATTGCGCTCTTAGATATTAATGTTTTTACGGTAACAGTCAGGCTCTTCTGTTGGTGTTTTTATGTTTTATGTAAGGATTTCAATGAGAACTCAATCTGCAGAAATAAGCCAGCAAAGATAGAATAAAATATTTAAGATGGTTAGGTATCTTCCAAATACATTAGCTACCATTAGAAGCTAGCATTATTAGCTGTAATCCTTCTAGCATATTAAATATTCATAAACAAATTTGTCCGAGAAAATGATTTCTATGTGGATGTGGCAGTGAAAGGATTAAATGCTCAAAGATGTGTCTGTTTAACCATACATAATTTGTTGGAAGATATAAATTAGTAGTCCTGCATACTATTTGCAAAATAGGCAGAAAGCAGTTTCTTATTTTTAGTAGACTTAGATTCTGTGTGCGATGCTTTTCAATAATCTTTTTAGCTGGCCAAATTATAGTTGATCAGTGGATGCTTTGCAGCAGGACAGTCAGCTCTGTAGCTGACCGGTTCTTTTATGAATAGCTGTTCTTCTGTGGGAATTAGAAATGACAGGGAGAAGTTGTTGTTTATTGGTATGAGATGGTTATTAAATTGGATTTTTTTGAGGGGGTAAACTGAATTAATAATGACTTATTTTTGTGGCATTATTCAGTAAACATGCTGTAATACTGATTTTTAGAACTTTTTCATACTGCTATTAAATGTTAACAGTAAAAATTATTAAGAATTTTATCTAAAACTGCGTGAGTGCAGATGAGGGAGAAAAAGAATCCTATAGTTTTTTCTAAAGATATTGCACTGACGGAAACATTCTGGAAAAAGGGTGGAAGTAATATTGCAGAGACTGTATCCATCATTTTAATCTTCTTCTCTGTATCTGTGGGAGAAATCCTTTTTAAATGGGATATTATTTCTTAAATACAGTGATATTTGCACTTAATCCTGCAGAAAATTGTTACCATTTTATTTCCCAGAATGTTATTGTAAGGATTCTCTCCCTTACTGCTGCTGTTTCCTTTATAAATATTTTAATATTTCTTTAATGTTACTGTTCTCAAGTTTTGGCATGTTGGTTATGCATTTCTAATTAGGCATGTAAAATTATGGAGTTAGCTTTAGTGATCAAATCACTTTAGTGAATTAAGATTTTTTTTTTATATATATACGAAGTCAAGGAGATTCTTCTTACATCTTTGGTGTACTGTGAAATCTTTGAAGCTCTACAAAATGGAGCAGTAATTTATGTACTGTCAACTGTGTTTGTAAAACAGTGCATATTTCCAAGTGCATAGTTTCAGGCCTGCAGCAACCAACAAAGCTCTTAGCAACTGTTCTAATCATCTATGAACCAAGTCCTGATTCTCGGGATCTGTCTTTGCAGATCAGAGTGCATGATTTTTGCAGACCAAGGTGCCTGCTTTTTGTTAATTTTTTTTTTCACAGATACATGTGTATGTTGCTGTTAGGTGCGTATTTTGCTTGTAAGCCTCTGGCAAAAGCTGCATATGGTATCACTTTCAAATCAAAAGACATCAGAGAATTATTTTATCGCATTTGTTGTGCCTGAGATTTAGAATTATGTTTATTCTAGAAGACTGGAAACCCAACCTCCTACCTAGTATGTGCTGTCTTACATAGGATGAGAATATTTCTATATTTATAAGGAGTAATTTTGTGTTTTTCTAGGTGCCAATGCTTTTGGCCTCAAGAAAACATTCTGCAATTTTTCAACAATATATAGCAGTAATCACAAGAGACTAAGTCATGCTTTGTGTATCTTCTGAAGTTCAAGTTACCTGAAAGTTATTTAAGGTTATTGAGTAAAAAGAGTCTGTCTTCTGAATAAGTATCAGTATTTTAAATCTGATTGTGATAAAAGGGCTTTGAAGAAGTAATCTATTGAATACAGACTAAAATATCTTGCTAACGTTTATTTTGGAGACTAGTCCTCTTTGTTGTCCTACTGATTTAAAAAAGTCTATTTTATTTTCTCCAATTAAATCAATGTAGTATATATTTAAGGTAGATTTTTTTAAAGCTTTGCACAATTAATGTAATGCATTTGCTAGAAACCAAATTGTTCATGCATTAAGAGTTAATGTTTCAGAACTGTGGTAAGGAAAACAAAAATACCTCTAGCATGTAAAAGATTCTACTTTGATGAGGTATAATGTGGTCTCTCTCTTTGGATATTGAAGTTAAATATTTTGTCAGACTAAAATGAGGTGATCCTTTTTCTTTTTTGGGTTTTTTACAGAAACTTTAAAAAGTCAGAGTCTAGAAAGATAACAGTTGACATTAAGCACAGAATGATTAACTGCTACTTACAGAAAGTAATAATGTGAAGAAAACAGGTAAATGCAAACTAATGGTATAGCGGATAATGGAATATAAAACAGAAAGTTGTAGGGAACTAGCTAGTATGCGTATAACTGTAACTGAAAGTACATGATATTAATTTTCACATGATCTGTTCTTGGAGTTCTTCAGGTCTTCTGAAAGTTTAGATATACTGTGATTTTGCTGCAGGATAGCCTGTTATCTCACTCTTCACTTTCTAATATTACACCAAGCGTTAGGAGGGATATCTATTAAACTGGTTATTATTATTTCACATAGAAAGCTTATATGAGTTGGGTTTTTATTTGCACATCTTTTGCATTGCAGTAGCTGATGTGAGAGGACCCAAATGATATTAAACTCCTCATGAGATAGATGGCGTTTAGTATTCAATTGTTTTTAGTTATCCTCTGCTAACAGCTTCTGTTCGAGCAATATTGCAGTTTAGTTCTCTTTTGCCAGCTACGTGGCAACACTCTTCTGTACGATGCTGTTGTGAGAGAGCTGATATACTGGGCCTTCCTCCTGGTCTGGCATGTCACTGTCTGACGTTACCAACTCCAGCCAGGTGAAGCAGTAAGAGCTATGACTTTTTACTTCAAAATTGTGTTTCACCTACGTTGGGGACCGTAATGCTATTTCCTGTGTAATAGGTTACTTTCTATTGAAAAATGATTAGAACTGCTTCATGTCAGGAAGCCACAAGAATTGTTTTGTATTCTGAGCATTTGGCAAATAGCTAGTTTGTAGAATAAAGTCTCCATGTGCCTGGTAAAAGAAACTATGGGAAAATAAAAGAGGAGACCTTTTCTGAAAACATACTAAGTGTTTACATTAAATCCCAAACCTAAAGCAACTCCTAAAGAACCTTCAGTTTTTTAAAGTCTAAAATTTTTCTGATGACTTTCAGTGACATCTTTTTCATTCAAATGACTAAAGACAATGAAATGAAGTTTTTAAATATCTTAAAAAACCTTTAGTTATAAGATAAGCTGGATTTTCTGGTTGCTGTTCTTCATTTAGAGTTTAGTGTGCAAATGCTGTGCTGTCAGATGCTCTAATGTAGCAGCATGCTTTGCGAAGTCACAGTTGCTTTGGGCAATATTCAGATTAACACATCACTTCATGACTGCGAGTATCCTTGTGACTAAAATTCATACAAACTGTACAGAACTGTATCAGTCCAATTCTACCATTGCAGTATATACTAACAGCTTTTCCCTGAGAATGGAAAGCAGTGGATTTACCTGGTTTCTCCCATGACATGTTGTTATTTCTTTGTTACAGCTATGTGAAAGTGAATTTTTTTTGTCTAGGTTGGCCACACAGGGGCATTAGATAACGAATATATTCGGCCCAAAAATAGTACAAAGGTTGTTCATGAAATCTATGTGCAGAAGAGACTTAGGAATGGTCTCTGTTTTGAAATTAGATACAGTTTTAAAAAGTAAACTGTATTTTCTTTCATTAAATTAAACCCAAATATTTTAAAAGATCTTAAGAGTTTGCACTTTTTCAGTCCCTTGGTAAGAATCTTTTATGTAAATACATCGATTTTCAAAAGGTTACTAAAATACCTAATATATTAGCCTGATCATGAAACCAAATATTTGCACTGAAAATATAATTTTTAGCAGAAAAATATAATTTATTTTCATTATTTAATTTTCTGATTTTTTTTTTCCTTAAATATACCTATGAGCTATTTACTAATGCTCCATGAAGCCATCACATGATGTCAAGAATTACTGGCAGAGACAATTGTTATTTGTCATGGTACAACTGCTGATTACTTTGACATTGAAGGAAAAAGATAGTTTTCTATTCCTTCTTAGGAAACAATTTTGTAAAGATATTTCTGTAGAACAGATTTGAGGGTTTTTTGTGACTCTCTATCAGTTCAACAAAACAAATAATTCTAAGAGAATGTTGCATTTTTGAATATTATTTGTCCAAGAGCCAAGGAAAAAATACACCGATGACATTAGAACTGAGAGTATATTGTCCATATTCTGACATACAATACTGAATAATAACTGAAGCTGCCTCTCCTCACTTTCAAAACTAGCTTGTCTGTAACTACCTTTGAAAATTTAGTTTGTGGAGATTTTCACACCTGCTCACTTTTTACTTCCATACTAGGTTTATATAATCCTATTTAAAAAAAAAATTCCTGAAATTTGTAGCTGATATACTTCTCAATTGAAAAAACATTCAATGTTGGAAAAAAAATCCAGAACGTTTATTTGTATTCCTTCTATATAGTTTTTCCTTAATGAGTTAAAGGCATAGCAAAGCTATTTCCTCCCTGGTTCTTCCCTGTTTGTTTCTTGCATCAGACACAATCAGAATTCCAAAAACTAAGCTAACACCAGCCCTGCATGTCTATATTACTTCAGAGAGGTTATCCATGTCAAATGATCCTCCATCTTTTTTTCTTCCTAAACTAGAAGCATAAGCCATATTCAGGTGAGTCCCTATGTGCATATATATATGTGTAAGTACATTCTGTAAATTCAAGAGGAAGACTGTCTGGGACAGCAAGTTGTATATAAAAGGCAGAGAGACACTCTTACAGTTGCACTTCTAGTATTCCATGAAAGACAGCTCTGGAAACAAGGAGAGGAAAGAAAGCTTTTTACTTTTCTTTCTAGAAGTAATTTCAACAATTCAGGTTTTTTTTTGTTTGTTTGGTTGGTTTTTTTTTGCTGCTATGAAAACAGCCCCAAACCAACACACAAGTGCTGGTGGACAGCAGGCATAAGGCAGCTCAGTGATGAACTTCGTGACCGCATTTGGTCTTTTTATCCACCTTTGCCATGCGTCCCTCTCATAGAGCACTCTGTGTCCTCTCTGAGTTGTGAGTAAGTGTATCTAACACCATCCATCCTTTGCCCCTTGATTTGCTGCTTTAGGAGAAAATGGGAGAAGTAGCATGAGTTTTTTAATCTCACTCTCATCTTTCTGTTTCTCTTAGAGGAAGGAACTGAACATACTAACTTGCCCCAAAGCTATTTTTTTTTCTGGAAAGAAATTCCGTATTCCATCCTGTCTTGGCAGCTGTTGGGTTTTGGGTTTGTTTTTTAAATCCCTGTTTCTAGGAAAAACCATCACTGTAGCATCCTGTTACAGATATTTTCAGAGAGAGAAAAGTAAGTGATTTCCTTATAGAACCAACTCTCTTCCCATCTCTTCTAGCTCTGGAGAGAGATACCTTCTGTTACTTCCACCTCAGTTGCTACAGATTTAATAAGGTGACAAATGCTTCTTCCATGAATCTCACAGAGTTGTGGATATTTGCAGCCGAAACAGGTTTCTCTCTATTCTCATTGTGCATCAGCGGCTGTTATCTGATGATGGTAATAAAATCCTAGCTGGCATATGATCTTAACCTCCCACCAGGAAGAAAAAAGAGGATTCAGAGGTGGATAATTGATCTCAATTCGGATAGTATGTTAAATTGACAATTTTAAATCATCCTAAATTTGGAACAGATTTAACATGCCTTAAAACTTGATTTTTTTTTCCTCACCTAGGTGAGAGCAACAGAAATCTAAGCTATTTCTGAGTTACCAAGGACAATGTTTTTGGTCAGAACATATAAGAAAAATCCCTTTCCATTCCCGAGTAACTCAGATAATTTCTGTCGTTCCAGAACATCTTCTTTTTCCAGAAGAAGAAATGGCAGAAGCCATGATATTAAAAAATAACTAGTGTTTTTATGTGCTCAACTTGAAACATTTTAAAGGTATCTGTTCAATGACAAGAGCCCAGTAGTTTATGAAAACTACATGTTCTAGCATGGACATCCAGAAATCAAAGTTGTTAGTCATGACCCTTGGTGAGGTAACAGATAGCTTTGGGGATGGATTGAACTGTGATGACTGAAACAATAACTAGCCCGAGCTATCCATTTTACCCTTCTTTGGGGTGCTGTCACTCCTCTAAAACTGGCATGAATGCTAAATGAAACCACTCTGTTCTGCCTCAGTTTAGAGTTTAGTATATTGGTATGAGGCAAAGTCAATATGCCAGACCATTTGTGGTAGCTGGGCAGATGCATATTCATAAATATTTCAGTTTTCTCACCTGTATGGTCAAAAACTCCTGGTGAGAGTCTTCACCTGTCCTACTTTGCTCAGTACCAAGTATGTAATAAAAATGGTTAACAGCACTCATGTAGTCCCTCACCTTGTTTTCACTCCTTTCTTTATCCTTTTAGCAGTTTTCTTTTTGGGTCAGTAAGTTAAATCACATGTGCATTCATGGCACAATGTACCTACTAATGGCACTATTCATTTACCAGGTCAGTAGTAGTAATTACCATGGACTGGGGAAACATTTTTGGATTTTGAAAAGCAAAACTTTCCTATCAGAACTAGGATACGTCTTTGCGTTCCTTGACAGAGAAGTTTTGCCAGCTGTTCCTGCCACCGTTACTGACTCACTGAAGCAGTAGGAAAGAGGAAGACCACTTCTGTTGGTGTGGGCTCTGCCATTTCTTGATGTATTTTTTTTCTCTGTTTGATCCTTTTTGGCACAGTGTAATTCTGGGTAGGAAGAGAATTAGAAGGGAAACCAAACCTATTTAAACCCTTGCTATTGCAACTTACAAGTAGAATAGCACAAAGAAAATTGGGAAGTTTGCCTGTGTAGGTCTGGTTAAACTGCGTAGGATGGAAGAGAGCAGTACTGCAACTGCACTGCGTCTTTTCTTTCAGGTGAGACTTTGTAACTATGGACCTTTAGCTTCCTCAGGATTTTGCCCTATAATGGTAGAATGAAGCTTTATTCATAGAAAACATTCTGTTTCAAAACAGTTCAAGAAAGATTGGTATCTGAGCCTCAGGTGATTAACAAGGTTCTGAAAAAAGGAATAAAAAATATAATACTGGCCCCTGAAAAACTATGAAATCCTAGATGAGTATTGGAGGTAACAGCATCATTTTAGCTTTACCCTGAGATAAAAGGTTTGAAGCAGAAGCTGGGAGTATTTCAAGTCCTTGGGTTCACTTCAGTATGTGCTTTGCAATAGGGAGGCAAAGGCAGCTTTCTGGTAGCTGCTTTTGGTTTCTGTTTTTTTTTTTTTTTTTCTTAACCTGACAAGGAAAAATTATGAGAATGAGAAACAAAATAAAAATGTTGTGTATTGGAGAATTTTGTCACATATTTGTCTGACAGGGATTACTGATGTAATTGCTGAAACATAACTTTTATTGGTTTTAGAATAAGAATTGAGTTGGATTTTTGTTACAGAATTCCAAGTGAATTTGCATGATGTCTGTATTTATAAGAATGAAATATGTCTCGATTAATGCATTTTATTCTCCTTGCAATTTTTTACTTATCTTTCTGATTAAGATATACTTCCAAATTCCTATCTTCTGGTATTCAAGATAATATTTTTATCATGAATTTTCATCAATATTTTCAATAAACAAGTTTTTGGTCCATGTCACTTAGCTAGTTATAGCAATATATATTATAACAGGAAGAATAACATTTGTTTAAAAGTGCACAAAATTAAGTTGACATTGCAAAAAGATGGAATTTCAGAGTTTCAAAAGACTTTATACTCCAATTATTGATTTATTATCTCTAGTCCTACAAAATTTATTTGCAATTGTAGATAAAGAAACATAATTTTAAAAAATTGAGGATAACATTAAAAACTTTGTCTGAAACAGTAAGCATAAAATCGCTCCTCCCCTCTTACCCTCTCCTGTTCTATATACTAGTGTTTCTCCTTACATTTTTTGTTTTTCCTAGTATTATTTTTTTATGTTGCTCCTGTGTCTTCAGATTGCACTCAGAGCAAGTGCATTTTGCGTGGATGTTAGGACCCCAGGGGTAGTCAGCATTTCATTCACTTGAGAACTTCCATTTTTCACTGCTAATGGTGGCATTGCTCTGCTGTAAAATTACAAGAAAAGTGTTTTTAGAGAAGACCCCAATTTTATGGCTCCTCTGTATCACAGTGACTCTAACACTATTTAAACATTACTCATGTAACCTACAGTCAAATCTTCTAAGTGCCCTGTTTTCAAGTACTCTTCCAGTAGAACCTGCTTCATCGAACTGCCATACTTTTGGAAGTTTTGGAAAAGTGTCAGTGAGGACAGAAAAGATTTTAAAATACCAACAAAAATTATGATACTAAAAACACACAAATACAAAATTCAAATAATTTACATACACAAAAGCTTACTTGTGCTCAGCATAGCTCGTTAACATTAAAGTACTCTCATTTGTAGGACACAGCATAATCATGGTGTATAAGGAGTACCTGTAATAGTAATTCAAATCCTTCATTTTAGAACAAAGCATGAGAAAAAGGTATTAGTGTCGTTCAGTCAAAGAACTAGGAGGTGCAGGCGTTTGAATTCTACACCTGCTACTGTCAACATTTCCTTTGTAGTGCTGGGGAAAGTCATGTAAACTTCACTGCTGGAGTTTTCTGGGATATACTCCATATTTAATATTTCATAGTAGTCTCTGAAGCTTAATTTATAAACTGGTCTTCATCATCCTGGATTCGTAAATACACACAAGTGAAAGATCAAATTAAATTACCATTCTGTTTTCTGGGAATTTAGGTTCATCTTTAGATTTTAGGCCATGTGGCAGAATATAGCTATCTTAGAGGTACACAAGGATTTTGTGCCATACCCTTCACTTGCACCAAGGATGCCCTCCATCATACCAGCTGCAAATTGTATCATATTACTAACTACATCATTTCCTTACATACTATCAGCTACACAGCTGATGTGTCCTCACTACAGTGATTTTTTTTTTGTCTCGGGATAGGTCTTTCAGAAGTTTTTTCATTAATTTAGGAATTGAATTAATTTCTGAATTCTATATTCATATGCAAATATAGCAAATATATTCGTTATTTGCAAATAAATTCGTAACAAGTGTGAGGATGCTGTGCAGTCAGCATGTTTGATGATATTTGCCAATTGTAATGGAGACACAAAAAACTTGGGTAACTGTACAAGATACTCGGAGACTATGCTCACAAGATTGCATTAGTGTACAGGAATACCTTGTTCTCCTGTTAAGCACAGAAAAAAATCATTAATTCTGCAGGGGATGTTGTGTGTCCTCCTGATGGTAAACTGGAGAAAAACCTGCAGATCTGCATTTTTGTGAATTTTCTTGTTGCACTACTTCCATGCAACTAATGCAAAGGGATCTTTACTGGATTCTGGTCTGTTGATGTAATCCACTATGAGTAAGTCTGTATTTTGGAGTTCACAGCTAAATCTAAGCACTGCTGAGAAATTTTAACATTTCCTTCTTACCTTTAGTTTGGAAATCTTTTGAATAATCACTGGTGTCTAGCTGTTGTCTCAATAATCACTTTTCTACTGAAATTATGCAAGATACATTAATCAGTATTTTGTTTTGATCACATATGGGTGATACCTGAACTGTTCTTGTGTCACATAGAAAAAAAGTCTGTTGCATATATTTGCCTTTAAAGAAAATGGATATAGAATAACAGTTTAGGTCAGACTGAGAACTAACCTAGAATCTACTGCTGCTTCAGCTGAAATGATGAGCTAACTAAAAAGAACAAAGAAAAATACATTTTAAATAGATCCTTGGCAATACATCAGCTTTACTTGAATTCTGGGAGTTTCATTATAACAATTTCAAATCTGGAGTGATGTGTTAGTGATGTGATAGGGTTTTTTTCTCCAGAAAATGTTAGCTCATTGTAATTGCCATGGAAATGTGTGGAAAAAGTACACTGAAATCTAAGGAGTGCAACAGTGTGGAGATAAGATAGGAAATGGAGTTTATCATATAGACCTATTCATTGAGTTGCAGTGTGTTACTTCTGTCTCTTGCCTATCTGTATTTTTTTTCCTTCTCCTGCTTCAGTTCTCTATCCTGACAAGAAAATACTGCAAAATAATAGAATATCCTCATTAAATCATATGCCATGCATGTCTCATGTAATACAAAATCTAAACTATGGCAATAGAGTGGAATATTTTGTTATCTTGATGTACTTAAACAACACGTTTCAGACACTTCCATTTCTTTCCTAGTTACTTAATATGGGGATGAATCTCATTCTGTAGTGTAGCAAAATCACTTCATTCAAAGTTCAACATCCTTCCCTGCTCATATCACTAACTAAAACCAAATCACTTATTTTTGTTTCAGTTTTTCAAATGATTTTGCACTAATGGGCATTGGTGGCTTTTTTTTATTTTCCAGAAGAGCGTGAACTACTTTAAGTTACATAATCAAAACCAAGAGATGGTAACATGTTCTCGGGCCAATATATTAATTTCAGACTTTTATCAGCACAGTACTGGATTAGTCTACATACTGAGTAGATCTAGAAAGAAAATTTGATATTCTATTATTTTGACAAGCTTCGTACTTAATCACTTCTATGCAGTATATTTTTAGAGTATGTTTTAGCAAAGATTGAGCTGGATAGACCACAAAAATATAAGAAAATGCTACAGAGATTGGTTTTAATGCACTTTATACTGATTGCAAATTGGCTAATGCCAGCATGAAACTGATACAGTCATAGTAGGTACCTTTGGATATAGATTATATACCTGGACTTTGCCTATACGCAAAATGTGTCGGGGAGTCCAATTTAGAAGCATTACTGAACTGTGAGAAATGGTTTGTGAGAGCAGCTGTGAGGAAGGATACTGTCAGTATCACAGCAGAAGTCTGTATTAACTCTGCAGTGAAAGCGTAGTCTCCATTTCGCCTGATTATATTTTCTGTCTGTGGTGTACTTTGTGCTGATTAGCTGCACTTGCTGCTGCAGGGCTACTGCATTTCATGTGTGGTATATAATCATGTATAATAAATAAGGCAGTTTGAATACTTCTTCAGGAATTAGCTTATATTTATACAGGTACCCATGTATTAGCATAGATTAATTATGGTTCCAAAGTTAATGTTAAACCTATTTTTTTTTTCCTTTGAAGCAGAAGATTTAACTTTGTTGCTTGTATGAAGACAAACAAAAATCTCAGCTATTCCTAGCATTCTTTCAGGAAAGCTAGATTTGTCTGAGTGTCTTGAAGCATCTCTAATCTTCTAAAATAATATTTTAAATATGTACGTATGGGATCTCATTTTTTTTCCAACTCTGTACAAACAGTACAAGGAATAAGGTACTAGTATAGCCTTTTTCAGTTTCTTTATAGATATATGTGATCTGCTAACAAAAAAAAAGGACTAAAACTGGCTAATTAAGATAGCTTTCAATGAGTCTTTGTTGATATTGATTAGTCAATAGAGATTGTTTTTACTCTGGTGGTTTAATTATTTTAAGTTACATATACAGAATTAATTTATTTGTAAAAAGAGGATTTACAGTTGTCCTCAGTAAATGTAATACAGTAAAATAGGTATACATTTTGCCATGCAAAGCTCTTACAGTATTCTTCCCAAGCATCCTTATATTCCTTCTTTAAACTGCCTTTCTATATGTGGATGAGAATTTTGGCTTCTACTGAACTAGTTGGAAAAAGGAGCTTTACACTTGAACTCTTAATGATGAACATATGTTTACTGTATGTCACTCAGGAACTGAGATTGAGATAATATAGACTTTTAGAAAATAGCAGTGAACTTTAGATAAACAACATTTGTAGAATGGAAATTTCATGTTTTCCGCATAAAGCCCGCAGGCGCCTATTGGGGCTAACCATGACTGGTGGGTTATCACCTAATTAAAAAGTTTTGAACACCATCGTAGGTTTTGGGTACTATTTCTAACTGTTAAATACAAGGTGGAACATCCTGTCCTAAACAACTCTGAGACACTGACACTGGATCACTGTGCATAATCCTGGACATACATTTTTAGCAAATCTAGATTTCAGAAAAGCAATAAAAAAGGTAAAAACATCCAGAAGAGAAGCATGAAGAGAAATGGAAATATGTCCAGATTGGTTTAGTTTGAGTTGAAAGGAAACAGATTGGCAGTAGATATATGTATTAATTACTTAAACAGCAAGAAGGAAAGAGATTTATTTAGGAGATTTAAGAAAAAATCCTGAAGTGTGATGTAATAAATAGAAGGTTTTGACTGTTTGCCCATGCAAATTTCTTAATTTACCACATTATAGAATGAATCACATAGGAAATGTTATAAGCCTTAAAAAAATAAAAACTTCTGAAATTAGATTGAGAAAACTCTAGAAAATGTACTGTAGGAAAAGATCCGTCATTGTCATGGAAACAAACTAGATGAGCTAATAAATGTTTTCCATCTCTAGCTATGTTCTATTTCTGTCATTTATTTTCAGGTGAAGTTAGAAAAGGGAGGCATTTTTGATTACTTTCACTGTCTGACAATATAGTACCGTATACTATCAGCTGAGATTTCAGTACTATCTCTGGAAGTTTGTCTTTCAGTAAGATTAACTAGGAATTATTATTTACAGTATATGAATGCCTAATTAAAGCACATGGACTAAATAGCATTATTAACAGACCAAATACTATTGCTGCTATCTGTGTTGTTTTCTACCTCATGCGAGCCTCACTTCTATTATAGTTGGCTAATTCTACTGTCTTTCAGTCCAATGCAAGGCAGGTCAAAGAACTGAAACTGAAATTTATTAATTTTATTTATCCTGTATCTGAATTATCTCTTTGAAAAGAAAGACCTTGTTTTCAGAAAAATGTTTGGACGTGTTATCTTTTACACAAGTTTTTATAGAGTAAATTATTTGCTTGGAAGATTCTCTAAAGAATAGTATCACAGATAAAATATGTGCTTCTTCCCAGAAGTTAAAAATTAACTTGACCTAGCACCAAGCTAACAGCCTTTTTTTTCCAAAGAGGTAACTGCCACCTGATCCTGTGAGGAATTTGTAGTTAAAACATCATCAGAAGCTGTGTATATTAAATTCCAATTCTATATTTAGTCTTTCTTTACAAAACTTAATTCAGAAGTCAAGTATCCGTATAAAGAAAAAACAAAAAACCCGAGGGACAGAATGTATAAATTCTGAAGGCATTTTTAATGCTTGCTGCACTTATCTACAGTTTCTGAGGTTTCAGCAGAAAGATTTTACCCTTTGCTTTGCTAAAGTAGTTTTCAGTTACATAAACTTTTTGAGTCAGTCAGTATATTTACAGACATGTGAAATGGAGCTCATATTAAAAGTTAAAAGTCTAGAAGGAATATTTCAAAAGCTAACACTGAGCTTAAGAGGCTGCTATCAGGCACCAAGAATGTTTTAGGCTGCAGCAGGAAATGAGGCCTCGGCCCAGCTCTGTCTCGCCTGACTTCAGACACTGATCGCAGCACCAGTCCGTGCAGACACATGGATCCGTCAGGGCAAAAAGCAGCCGATGTGTTTTAGGCAGCTGCATCATAGAATCATAGAATGGTTTGGGTTGGAAGGGACATTTAAAGGCCATCTAGTCCAACCCCCCTGCAAGGAGCAGGGACATCTCCAACCAGATCAGGTTGCTCAGAGCCCCGTCCAACCTGGCCTTGAATGTTTCCAGGGATGGGGCATCCACCACCTCTCTGGGCAACCTGTTCCAGTGTTCTACCACCCTGATTGTAAATTCCTAATATCTAATCTAAATCTATCTCCCTTTAGTTTAAAACCATTACCCCTCGTCCTGTCACAACAGGCCCTACTGAAGAATTTTTCCCCGTCTTTCCTGTAGGCCCCCTTTAGGGGGCCTGTCAATTTAAGTGTGTTGCTGACCAGCAAAGGTGAGGTAGTGGTAGCTTCATCTTTTTGAGAAGCTAGCGTCACAGAGAGATGTCAGTGCAAACGCTATAGTTCCCTGCAAGATTCCTTGCTGCCTAGATCCCACTTTAATGCCCCTGGCTCACATTGCATGCCTAACATTTTACATGCTGAAGATAATTAACCAGTTCATGGTAATTATAATGAAACAGAGTATTCTGAGAAAAGGAGTGTGAGACAAATATTAATTACCTCATATGAATATGACTTAGATGCACCCAAATTTTGAATCAGTTGTCTAAATTGCGTTGGTATATCCTCGTTATGGTGATTTGAGTGGTTATATAGGTAGTATAATGTATAGAAATATTTAATGATGATATAACTTGAAAAGAAAACAGAAGTTGCTGAAGAGTAAATATTTGTTTATAGCATTAATTATATCTTTATTTTTCCTTAGGCAAAAGCAGTTCCTTCTATCTAGACTGTAAGAAGGTTCATATGTAAAAAAGAAATAATTTCTCAAATGGTGTGATGGAGGAATGCTATCCTTTTCTTCCCTTAGTAGTGGAGATTAGGGTCTATATAAAAAAAAAAGTCTTGTTCTTTCATCTAGCTACTATGGTCATTGCTAGAACACTGCTGCTCAGAAAATAAACACAAAATTTTTATCATCTAAAATTAAATAAGATAAGTAATATATGATTAATGAAAGTCAAATTACCAAAGCCTGAGCCTGTGAAAACTAAAACTGACTGAGGCTAATCAAATTTACTGAAATACAAAAAAATCTTGGAACCCTTTTTTAAGTGAGGGGTCCAAGCCTCAAGCAATATTTCCTTATCGTTGTATGCTTTGACAGCAGTGGAACTTTTTGCAAGGTAAATTTGTTGGATGATTCACTGCAAACACAATTTAATGTGGTTTGCCAAAAATGAGCTCTATACTGTATAATTTGCCATAGACGCAGCTTATTTCCAAACATCCTAATTATCAATAAACTGCTCTCAGAGTTATTTTTTCAAATGCCTTTACTGTTTAAGTGTAACACCATTCAAGTTCCTGCGCTTTATAAAGATAGTATGATTTTTAAAGTGAAGAGAATCAAGTATAATATTACACAAAAAACTCTCAGAAAATATTGCAGACTCATTAAAAAATTGTCATGCTCCCAAAGAGGATACATTTTAAAATAATATAGTTCAACATATTCAAATTTCACTTAAATCTGTTCTGCATTCATGTTAGTTTGATGATAGCTACAGTGCTGCCTACCTTTTCTTCCCTTATAGCTGTCAACAGCAGCTGTTGCAGCCAAACTGCTCAAATGAAAAAGAGTCAGCACAAAATATAGCCACATTTTCCAGAATATTAATTTAGGCTCTGTGTGCCAAAAGAAAAGTAAGAATACTAATTCATTAAAAGTAATAAGCAATGCTTGTCAGATATTTGTCTAAGATGATGGTTACGTTGATTGTGTTTGAAGAATAGCCACAGGAGAAAAATGTAATCTAAATGTTTAAAATTAGGTTTATTATTAGCTCTTTATTTCTGTTCTAACTTTGTCTCTTGTGCTATAGTCTCCAGAACTTTCTTGTTTTGCATTTTTTTTTTGTAGTAGAAGCCACATAAATTTTAATTGAAGAGTTCTGAAATACTGTACAATCACAATTAATTCACTCAAGTAAAAAACATACTTCACCAGATGCTTCAGGACAAATATCCAACTGCACTGTCAGTCTGACTGGTTCCAGTTAAGTTTTCTGTTCAGTCATCCAGAGATGCAATGTTAGGTTATAAATTATTGTAAAAAGCCATCAAGGATATTTTTCAGTGTGTGTATTTATATATCTATGTTTAATAATTAACAGAAATTTATCACTGTCCTAAATAAGAAGAATTACTGTGTTTTTTTTTTTTTAAATTTGATTTGCATTTTGAAAAGTAAATCTGTGTGCATCTTGTGAATTAAATAGTTCACAGAAATCTGTGGATAAATACTTAGGTAGCTAGTAGATGGTGGAAACCCACATTTTAATGACTAAATTTGTATACTGCTTGCAGTTCTGAGCAGGTCCTACCAGTTCGGCAGAGCTGAACACCTTGTCACCTAACGAACACATAGCACTGAGTGGGATTCCCAAGTGAGGCACCCTTTGCTGCAGTAAGCGTGCTCAGAGCCACACGGGACAAGCAGAGAGCCCTGAGGTCAGCACAAGACACCCTGACTGTGGACACGCTCACTCGAAAACACAGCTTAGTTATGAGAATACACAGCTGCAGCCTGGGTTCTTTTGTCCTCCTGTTAGTGAAAGCATAAAGACCTCCTAGAAGGTGACTAGAATAAAAGACACACAGGAAAAAAGGGAAGTATTGTGAGGGTCAAAGGTTCAAATTTGGATCACAGAAACACCAAGTAGAGCCCTCAAGGTAGTGGCCACTACTCCTTGGAGACACCCAGGAGGTGGGGATGCTCCAATCAGAGATGCAATTGAGTGAGCGGAAGCAGGAGATAAGGGAGTGAGAGTAGATGCCAAAAATGCCCAAATCCCCTAAGTATTTTCTTTGCTGGTGACATGGATGACTTGCTTCACCAGGTCATCCGGGATTTTAGTGGAGTCTTGGAGGAGGATCATCTATGTGTTGACTTGGGTAATCTCATATACTGCTTAGAAACATAGTCAGTCAAATTCTCAGATTCCTAAATCTTCTCATTTGCTATGTAAGAACTGTTAGTGATTCACTCAGTAATTTGTTTCCCACTTGATGGACTACATACTTACAAGGCAATTGCCATTCATTGTTCCCATCCCTAAATTCTTACAAGGGAGCAAGATTATCTTGCCTTCTCGTCTTTGACTCTGCACCACTAGCATAGCCAGCTTCTATTTTTCAATTTTAAGATATTTTTAATTAGAAGGTAGAGCAAACAGTTACACCTATTTTTCTCTTATGTGTCTTATGGATAGTTAGTTATGCACATCTGTAATCTGACAGCAGCAAGTTTTAAAATATATTCATTATCACTTAGAGTAAGAAACAAGTAAACATTTCCGTTTACAAAGCCTACAAAACTTCAAGTAACCAAATATGTATTAAAAGCAGAATGCTGTAGAAAGATCCTGTAAAATTTGAGAAAATAAAGGGATCTTTATAGATTAACTGAAAGAGCATATATTTAAAAATTTATCTGTTATTCAGTTTTACTTTGATACATTGTTTTTATGCCCCCTGTCTTTTACATGTAATGTCGAGATTTCGATAACTGTAGTTAAACATCTTCTTAGCTGTTGACATATATTGCATAAAATTTGCTTGCTAAGCACATCAAGCAACAAGTTGTAGGTTTTTTTTTTTTTTAATACAATGATAGAAAACATACCAGGTCTCCACTGATGGAGAGATTGAAGGAAGAAATAGAAAACAAAATTGTTGTATAGTACAGATATAGGTATTGTCCAGCTTTTTGAGCAAATGAACTGGGTGTTGTATCTTAAAAGTGTCAATAGATCACAGTCATAACTTGAGGGCAACTTGTTCTGTTCCCTTTTGCTCCCTCTTTGCTATTCAGAGAGCTCAAAGGAATTCTAACCTACCAGTGGAGTCTCCTTCTAGAGATGCTCACAGTTAGTGATGTTACTGTGGAAGTTTAAAGATACCTGTTAGACTTTAATCTACAAAAACCAATACTTTCTGTGTTACCAACAGCTTTCTCCCTGGTTTTCAGCTCTAGATGGTAGCATGGTAAGTTAAGACTCTAGCAAGAGATACTGAAAAATATGGAGATGTCTTGCTTGTATCTTTCCTTGTTTAGTGGGTTAGCCGCCAAGGCCGGGAGGGATGGTGGGATGGAGAAAGGAATATTGGTCGTATTGCTTTGACATCCCATAGCATGAGATTTGTCTTGAAAAGCTGAAAAGCAGGGTTTGTTGTCAGAGGCAGTATGAGAGAGGCAGGACTGATTCAGATACTTTCATTTAAAGGAAATTGAGTATTTGAAATGCATTTTCAGACTGTAATCAAACATATTTTAGGGTTTTGATGCACTGATGTTTGAGATTATTTCTGTATGCCAGAAGTAGTGCATGTTGTGATTATCAGTTATGTATTACCCATTTGTCCTTAGATTACAGGTGACAAGGTAAGCACCAGCACTTACAAATACAAATTAAGCAAACTTTTCCTTTTATTTAAAAAAAAAAAATGTCTATGTCCTCTATTTTTACTATTAGGAGCTTAGTTTCTAAATTAGAAAGAAACTATGTCTTGACATTTTGTCTAAACCTCTCTGTGAAGACCCAATTGTAAACATAAGTAAAGTGAAAAATTTCCATGCAATTCTCTATTTTAAATGATTTATGGCTCAGTGTAAAAGCTTATTTTACTATTACTTTTTAATCCATAAATAGATTGTCAATTATGAATTACTTATATATTAAGTGGATTACTACTTAGAGCACTACTGTCTTTATTGTAGTCTTGTACAGTACTGTAGCGTGAGGTGATCAAACTTTGACAGAAATAATTGCATAGAACTTGTAGAGGAGAATAATAAGGTCGATCTTCTTTCAACATAATGTACTGTGGGAAGAGGTTAAATGGTGTCCAGCTGGGCTCAGAGGAGTGCAGTCAGTATAGCCAGCCCGATGGATGGAAAAGTATGGGTTAATGAAAGGGGGTGGAAGAGGTAGGTAAAAATTATGAGCCTCTTCCCTATGGCTTTGACTTAGAGGAGGAACCCAATCTGTAGATATCGAGTGAAGGGCAAAAAATCTGTCACCTTCTCAGCAGTATGTGACTTATTATCGTTATTATGGTTATTGTTATTATTGTGATTAAATCTTATACGTGAGAAAAGAGAAGCAGCTGAGAAGGCTCAGGGAGGACAGGAGGTGAGATATAGGTTGGAGCAAGAACATGAGTATCTGAAAACTTGATCAGACTGCTAACATTTCATGAGCTGCTCATGTGAGTGTTGCAGTCCCAAAGCTGACTCATGAGAGAGGTAAAATTGTACGACTATGAGTTGGGTAGAAAAGTAATAAAGAACAGTAAGAGTTTCAAATGCACGAGTTCCTAGTGGCTTGACAAGTTAGTACCTTTTTTTTTTGTTGGTAGTAGGCTTGTGTTTCATGACTTAATCTTTCATTCAGACAAAATTCTGGCTTTCAGAGAGATGTGAACATAAATCAAGTATGACTAGATTTGCCCATGTGGGAGATAAGTGTGAAAAACATTAGTGATATCATAAACTGTATCCAGTTTTAGATTCAGGTCTTTCAAAGGGATTTTCACCCCTGGGAAGAGCTTAAGAAAGCTCTCCAGGGAGTCTTCAAAGTCTGGAAAACTTGCATTGACGTTTAAGAGGCTACAGATGCAGTGTATTTAAAGAAGGTGGAATGTTCACATGATAATGGTTGATAGGGGCCCACTCCCTGGAAAGTTTTCTTAAATGCAACAAAATCCATTAGCTGAAAGAAAAGCAACATCTCAAACTAGAAAATGACAGAAATTTTTTTTCTAGAATTGGGGTACTTTACATTGAAAGAACTCTAAATCACAATTGAATGTTTTTCAGAAGCTTATTTTTCACCTGAGATGCAATTTATGGTCTTGATGTAAGAAATCTTCTAGTCTTTGTAATCTAGGAGACCATATGGGTTGACAAGAGTAATTCCTTTAGAATTTAATTTATGTAAGTAAAGACCAAATGGCGGATAAAAATCTATAAAGAAAGCCATATCCTCAAAAATTTGAGGCAAAGGCAGATGAGGAAGTTTGTAGTAAAAGTAAGGAAATGAGTGTCCAGTATATAGTTATATATTAGTACATTCAGTCACTATATAAGTATATTCAGTCAGGTATATAGTTATATATATAATTTAACTATATTGTATAGGAAGACAGTGGAAATGTGCACAAAGGTAATGTGGTCTGCTTATGGACACGCAGCAGATCAAAGCTGTGAATGTATCAGGCATCGGGGTCATTTTTTTTCCCCGGATATTCCCCTGTGACATGGCCTTTATGTTTAATTCTTGTGAATGAAATATTCTTCCAATGTTATTGTTTTATCTATATAGAAGAACTGATATGTATTTATAAATAATAACATGAAAAAGCAGCAATATTGAGCACAAGCAGATGAACATTATTTCACTTTTGAAGTGAGTTTTCTGAATTAATTTTAATCATTCATCTTGCTAATAAAATATTATGCGCAATGATGTTTTTAAAGTTTTGTCCTTAGACATTTTTTTGCATTTTGTTCTTCTTTCCCAATGAACCAGATTACTGAGTTTCAGAAAATCTTGCTTTTCTTTTGACATCCATTAATAGTGCCTTTGGCAACTGCAGTCAATCAAGAAGAGATATTTTAATTCAAGCAAATTTTCCCCAACTCGCGTTTCAAATAATATTGATTTTAGCATTAATTTGGTTTTAAAACAAGCCTTAAAGGCTTAGCTAAGTGTTGCAGATGGAGTTATGCACTTCAGTCATAAGAGAGAAGCAACAATAAACTTTATTAATATAAACAGTGAGTTAACAAAGTTTGATAGTAAATGTGATGGTGGTTTAACAAGATTCTATGGCAAGGTACACTTGATTATTTACTGCATAAAGGTCAGGGTCAGACAAAACTGTCAGGGAGACCCTCCTGTTGAGTCATGAGGTTCAGAGAGGCTTTCTAAACTCCTCCTCAGAGAGGAGTCTAGGTGCAGCTGGATCCAGTCCTAGGCCCAAACTCAGTTAACAATTTATGTCTAAAGGATTATATATGTGCAATCAGTCCTTTCTATCACTTGGCTAAGATTTTAAAGGTTAGCATGTTATTAGTCACTCACTGAGGATCTGTTGCAGCAAGGAATCTCTCAACCTTGAGGAGTAACCTAGGCATTCCTACTCAAGGAGAGATCCTGGTGTGCAGCCTACTGCCACGCAGGAAAGCCCAACTAGCCCTGAGCTGCCCCCTGTTTATAAAGTAAGATGGTTGATCTATAGTTTTATTTGCATATCAGCCAGATGCCTGGGCTACTTTTCCAGACAGTCCCTGGCTACTGTGTTGGCATCCATCCCCCAAAGTCCAGCTTCATCTGGATGCAACCATCACAACCCCGACTGGTGGTTATGGCTTAAGCAGGGTGAGCCGGAGGACACTGCCACACTATTTTACCTGAGAATATAATTTTAAATCTAGTTTATTACTTAAATATGTACTACTGTATGTTTTGTGGTATATGTCTTGCATGCCTTATGTTCAGTTCTAGTAAGCCAAATGAGTGGAGGGTGGATATGATTTCTGTGTGTTTGACTAAGTTTGCCCAGATGGTGGGTATTGCTGATTCAGGTAGCTGTTTTCTGTGGCCCTCATCAAAATATTTATGATGATTCTAATAAATTTGTCTGTATGCTTATCAATTCATCTTATAAATACTGATAATAAATGGACTCATAGCATCAGTAATATGTATTATTCACAAAATATTAATATTTCAATCAAGAGTTTTCATTACAATCTATTGTAATCTTTCAAAATAATTCCAATTCTAAAAGCATACCTCATCATTTAGTTTCCATTTCCATGTATTAGATCTTGTTATTCTTTGAGAGGGTATCTATTAGGAAATTTTTATATTTCATAAGCTAAATAGACCATATTAATTGAGTTTTTGTTAAGTGACATGTTCCCAGTGGTTGAAGCATACCTATCTGTACTTCCTGGAGTTCAATCATTAGACCTGGACATGATCTTCAGAGGCAGTTACAATATAACTTGATAGCAATAATGGAGGTAATACAACTTCTGTAATGAATTCAATTTCCTTAGTTCCTTATTTATACATTCAGGGATTATATTAGCCCCTTTGCTCAGATTCTTTATTGAAAAATGAAATGACCGCTTTTCAGTGTGGAGTCTTCCATCCTAATGATATGGCTTACCTGTTTCTTTCCTAGCTGTTAAGATTTACATTCAGCAGTGCTGCAACATGATTTTTGAAGTTATCCCTTTCCTTTAGTCATTCAGTCAGTGTCATCCTGAGAAGTTCATGCTTACTTGGAAGATATGTAAATACCCATGTGCAAATAACTATTGACACAACACCTCCAGTGCTTCAGGATCTGCTAACATATCACCTTGCTCTTTGTGTAGTCCTTTTGAAGCCATTGGGTACAAATGTATAAACTCTGTGTAATTTAAAAATGTAAACCAATCATTACTAAAATTAGAGATTTCCTTAACTACTGATGGAATGGGAAATGTTTATGATCATCACCACCTAATATCAATATATCATCTCACTTCCTTCCAAGCCACAGAACAGCATTTACTAAGTGTCTCTGTTTGTCAACTGAAAATTTTCAATTTCTGAACAGCCTCATATAATTGTTAGACTTCCTGTGCTCTTAATATACTTGCAGAAATATTTCATACATTTTTTTGTTCTCATCTCATCTGACAAGGGATTTTCCTTATGTTTTATAAGTTCCATTACTAGATTTCTGTTAACTTCTAGATTTATATTAATTATTCTTAGCTTCCTGTCTTTTCTGTTTGGTATATTTGTATAACTGCTTTCACTTACTGCTGAAGTAAAGGATGGCTGCTAAAATGTTCTGGTACTTGGTCAGAACTTCCACTTTTTAGTTGACATTTTTTCCTCTCATTTGATTTAGATCTTGATTTAGAATTGTTTTCAGTTTTGGGGCACAGATTACTTTAAAACTCATTTTATGTAAATTACAGGCTTGAATTTGACTGTGAATCATATCACAAATACAAAGTAATTGTAATAATTTGTACCTAGGATGTTACTAAGTTTTAGTTCCAGTTCCTCATTCTCTCAGGATGATACCTGTAAAGGTTGTCTTGTCTTGATGAAATATCTTTCTAAAAAATTCTAGGGACATTTTGGCAGTGACAGCCCGACACTTCCAGTATGTGTGATGTACATGCACTAATGTCTCCCCATTATGAAAAAACTCTTCTTTTGTTGCCCTATAGATGAGTTTTAGTCAATTTGTCATTTACTTAGCTAGTGTGACTAGATGCTTTGTAGCTCATTTGAGGCTCAACAACTGTAATCTGGAAGTGGTACAGCTGATTGATCTTCTGTGCATACCTGGTGATACTCATGGGTGGCTGGGAAATTATAGCAACATTGTAGTCTGTCTTTTGTTTTTATATGTTAAAACATTGATTTAAAATAATTTGAGATAATTTCACTGCAAGTTCTTCAGTGAACAGAATGTAGGTAAAGGAACTAAAGAGAACTCATTTGGTAAAGTGAATTATCTGACTTCCATTTAGTGACATGAATTGTATGAAGAGATGGATGTTTTTAGACATGGTGCATTTATGTTCTATGAATCCACGCCTAGACAGAAGTTCACTTCCAAAATGTGATCAATAATGTCTTCAAGAATAGTCCTTAGTTCTTAGTGTCATTAATTCTGGTATGTGTCATTACCAGTAGCAGAAGCCCATCAGGCAATAATTATATCTGGTATCTTGACTTTAGAAGGCAGTACAGCATCCAGTGGTGTATCTGTTTCTTGCAGATTTTTTTTTAAGTTTTCATTACATTCTGTCAACAGAGATCATCAAAGACCGTATCTGCCTCTTGGATACTTAAAATTCTCTCTATGGACATATTTGTTTGTCTTGCTGTTTGGGCTGGGTAGCCATTAAAACAAGTATGCCCTGTAGTTTACTCCATTTCAGCAAGCAAGATCTGGTTACATTCTTGGGCAGTTTTCTTCATTGACATACTGGATAACCTTGTCTGACTGTTTAGAGACTTTTAAAAGACCTTGCATATACTTCTCTGCTAATGAGAAAAATCAGTCCCTTCTGTGAAATTAAACTTGGTGGATTAAAATGCAACTGCAAGCAGCATTTGAAATCTCCAAATGTTGAACACTTATTACTTATGGCTGCCTTCTTATAGCCGTAATAATATCTGGCAGATATTTTGCAAGATTGAAGTTCCTAGTGTTTTACTACTCACTACAGGACATATAGGCAGTGTGTCCCTTAGGTCACTTACTTTCTTACTTTCCTAGTATTTGTACACTTTCAAGTCAAACAGCCCATTTTTTTATCTGTACTTTTCCTTTAGGCTCCTGCCTACTCAGGAAAAAAAAACAACAAAGCAACAACCCACCAACCTTTGCATGCCCTTAACATGAAAAAGAATCCTTTTTTTTTTTGAGAGAGAGAGAAAGAAAAAAGACCTTTAAAAAAAATATAATGTTTGTACCCTATGGGGAAAAGTGCAAAGGTGATTCCACTTAAAGGTTTTCTAAATGAATGAGATCATGCAATAAAACTTAGTAGAACACATAAATTCATAGTGTATAAAGAGCTCATCCCTTTATTTGAGGCACATTCAAAGCTGCAGTCTATAGAACAGTTCTTTGTAGCGGAATTCACCCATTTACGAAATATGCTTGCTCAGACTTTGTCTTATTTCTGATTTGGGTAAAGCTATGTTACAATCTTTGTTTGAGAATCCTTTGACTCTTTTTACCTGGATTATGTTTCTAATTAACATCTTACCTTCAGAAATGTGTAAAAGTTCTGAAATGAGATCATATAGTTTCAAATAGAGCATAGGGTGAAAGGTAATAAATTGAGTCTAATCTCTTACATCACTGCTAAGGATGCAAATAGATACTTTTGGGACATCTACAAAATACTGCCTACTACAAAGCACTGTGGGTTTTTTTTTGATTGTTTGTTTTGTTTTTTTTTTTTTCTTTTCTTTTTACACTTTAAAGAATGAGACCTATAATATGAGATTTCAGAAAAAGGGGAAGGAATGACCAAGAACTTTACCAGTATTTTGTATATTTGCGAAAGGAGTAATATCCTTAGATAAGAATGCCACATGACCTTTAAAAGTAGACCATACTTTATACTCCAGAGAAAGACAAAAAATAAGTTCCTGCCAGCCTGACATAGCTAAAATACAGTCTTGACCTTATTTTCATCAATTAGTCTATCCATGAAAGGGTAAGGAAGATGCAACAATAAGACAGCTGAGATTTTTTTTTCATACCATCTGGAGCATGCTTGTCTTCCTCTCAAAAATCTGTTGCTGCTAGATAGAGCCAAATTCTCACACATCAGTGAAAACTTGTCTAGCAAACCTAAAATCAAATCATGCTTCTGGAAAAAGTAGAATGTACGTGTGAGCACTGAAAGTCACAAAGCACAGGACCTGTTAAATGAGATGGCGGAACAAGCAGGATGCAGGCCTTGTTTTTAACATTTCCTTATGTGTGGTAGTTAAACAGACTTCTGTGTGCTTATATCTCAAGCTTGTACTTCTATATCATGGTCAGATGACACTTTGTTTAAAATTACTGTTTCCATTGTCAAACAATGTAGGTTTTGTGCCTCTGCTACTGTTTGGAGTACAATCCCCCAGAAGTACTTCAAAGATACCTTTTCAGTTTTTAGTCTTAGATTATTCATTACTGATTTATATCTATCTCATCTTATTACAGTATTATCCTTAATTTGTTTTTTTTTTTCTCTCCATGTTTGTCTCTAATTACATACATAGAGTCATAATATTCCTTCTTGATTTTCATTTTGCATAGTTAGATAAGCCAAACTATTTTAGAATTACTTTTTTTGTGAAATTCCCCATTTTCCGAGTCATTGCAGTAGGTCTTCTATGTGATTAACTTTTTTGAAGATAAGTGACCAAAAGTGTAACAATTAGTCTAAATGTAGTCTTACAGTGCCTCGTTCAATGATACCAATACTTCTTTCTGTTGCTGAAAGTAATTTTTTGATTAGTCCTAAAATCACGATTGCCTTTTTCACTGTATCACACCTTTGTATTATACTACAGTCATGCTGTGATTTGCCACTGCTTGTATCCTGCATTTGACTTAGAAACACGTCCCTTGCCTCTTCTAACAGCCTCAGTCAAGGATAACATAACCTGCAGCAGAGGTTTTTGCATTTAAGCAAGATTCCAGTTTATAATATTAAATTTTCCCATTCTGTTACTGTGTTTTATTCTGTGTGTCTGGAAACTCTCAAACTCAGCTAATGAACATGGATGGTTCTGGGCTGCGCATTACTGTGTTTAATTTCTGTTGTACACTATATAACTTTATATGACATTTATGCAGCCAACTTTTCAGAGTAAGACAAACCAAAGCTGTACTTCAAAGATTTGTTTTGGGTTTGTTGTAAAATTGTAGGGGTTTTTTTTGTTTCTGTTCCAAGAATGGATGTTGCAGATTTCCATTTCAGAATTTTTAAGATTCAGATTTTCTATTTTTTTTCTGTAACTGAAAGGACTTGAAACCTATTTTACACAAAAACATTTATGTATTTGCTTTTTAAATAAGAAAGCTGAGATTCCTTTTTTTTTTTTTTCTACTTAATGTGTAGATCATCTAAGTAATATTCAACTTGCATGAATTTTAGTAAGAAACAATGAATCCATCACTTTATGGAGGGTGAAGCATGGCCAGCTACACAGAACTCACCATCTGCTACTTTAGTGGCAAAAAGATTTGCTAGGTATCCCATTGGAAAGCAAACATACTATTTAAAGAAAATAGAACAACTGTTTTGGCTGTACAGCTGCCACTTACAACTGTGCACCCAGTCTCGTGGTATAGACTTCAATGTATAATGGTAACGTAAAAGTCTGGTTCCTTGTGCCTGTTGAAGTACCACCTTTTTATTTTCTTTTTGCAGTCTGTTTGCTTCTTAATGATATAAGGGAGGCCATACTGGTCAGAGATTGAAGTACCTTACTGTCTTTGGCAGTGATCAGCAACAGGGGTTTAGGGAGGAGTATCAACAGCAGTGAAAGTAAAGAATATCTTAACTGACAAGAAATAGAAGTTCAGGGACTTCTTGCGGCATTGTTACAGCTGGATTGTCTCTGGTAGCCCTGTCCTCCCATTTTATAAATAATTTTCATAATCTAGTTAGTGTTTTGGCATCCACAGGCTACTATTGCAACACACAAATTATGTCCTTTGTGGAAACAAGCGTTTGCTTTTTGTTTGTTTTAAAACCTGTAACCTGACAGTTTTGTCGGGTACATGCAGTTCTGTGAGACACAGTGAGTGAGTAATTGTTTCCTGTTTATCTTTTCCTTTTCATACGTGATTTTACAAACTGACATCTTCTTCCATCAGTCTTCTCTGTTTCTTTTCAGCATTGCAAAGCATTATTTCTATGCTTTTGACCACTCCTGACCACTAAGCTGATAGTTCAGAAAATTGTCCACAATGCCTCTGTTTTTTGAGTAGCTAATTTATGGTCTTTTACAAGTTAGGTCTGGTTAGGTTTATTTTTTGTCCTTTATGTTTTTTAATATTTAATATTATCTGCCAGCTTATTATCCAATCATTATTGTAAGATCTTGATTATTCTCTAAATTACATTATTGTAATTCTTAGCAGTAGGTTTTAATTGTATTCTAAATACCTGTGAAAACTGTCATGTCAGTATTTGACTCTGTTTAGAAGTCGTCTTTAAATATACTAAATATTATCAGCATGCATCTTTTGTGCACATGAAGGAGAACCAGGAAACTTGGAACTCTGGTATGTATTTGTACAATTCTACAGCCATTATTACCCATCCAAGCTTCCCAAGTTCATGTGGTGGATTAGTTCGTTGTAAGTTATCTAATACCTGTTTTCCTCAAAGAAGAGCAGTCTGTTTCTGATTTTACTTTCTTGAATGCTTACCTTTTCTATTGCCTTTAAAGACCCTTTTTCTTGAGTATTGAGTCTGTCTGGTAAACTTCTCCCCCACCCTACAACCACTGACTAAGAATTGTATACGCCCCAGATCTTTTTAATGGTAATGTGATGGGAGGACAGAGAAAGGTAGAGAAGCAGTTTTTCTTTTTCTGTGTGCTTCCTTCTTCTTTCAGATGTGGTCCCCAGATACCCAGTCCCTGGTAGTATAAGTGCTTCTTTGTGGTGCATTACACTTAGTCCTGTATAAAATCATAGAATTCATAGAATCACATGGTTGGAGGGGACCTATGAGATCATCTAGTCCAACCGTCTTCCCACTACCATTGCTGCCACAGCTACTAAACCATATCTTGTAGCTCCTCATCAAGCCGCCTCTTGAACACTGCCAGGGACGGCGACTCCACCACCTCCCTGGGCAGGCCATTCCAGTGCCTGACCACTCTTTGGGAGAAAAAGTTCTTCCTCACGTTCAATGTTCTCAACCGCCTTTGTGTGCTTTAATAGCCTAATTCAACTTCTACGGAGATCAATAGAAAGTCTCCCACTGACTTCCCTAGGAGCTGGATCAGACCTTGTTGTTAATTCTCACAGAATCTATTACCTTCCTCCAACTTTATGCATTAGTTCGGTGATTTCAAATATTCAAAAGGAATTCCATCTTAATTTGCCTAGTTGCAGTATCTTGGATTCACACAGCTTTAAAAGTCAATAAAAGTGTGTAGGAGGATGAGATAGGATATGTAGTATGAGTCTTCAGAACTATAGCATGTAAACCTGCCAAATTCTACATCCAGCTTCAATTCCTACTAAAATAATGAAAAATTTAAAGGAAGATATCTGTAAATCTGTATGAGGCTCTAAAACCAATTGTTATTTTGAAAGTAGGAAGAAAGAATACTGCTTATCATAGCATTTTATTTGACAAAATTGTATAAGAGGATAAAGAGGATACATAGTTTTACTGTGCTCTGCAGAAGAATTCAGTACAATCTCTTAAATTGTCTGGTTTCAATTGAAACCATCTGGGCATAAGAACAATTGCATATATTGAAAAGAGATGGAATGACACCGTACCGTAGGTTAGGATTAATGGTAACGTTCGGGATGGGAGACAAGTGAGTAACACTTGGATTTGTGTAATCTGATTACATGCTTCATTTTTATTAAAGTATCTAGAGATTAATATTCTGTTAAGTACTTTGGTGATGCTAAATGAGAGTTGTTGCTAACACTAGAGTTGAAAAAAGGGTAAAATAGGATGAGCCCTAGAAAAATACCATCTATAATGAAAAGAATTTGATAAAATGCGGCTTTAAAAATGCAAGTGACAGTCTGAGCAGGAACACGATGAGGTGCGTGCCTAAGTTTGAATGTGTGAGTCATCGAGTAGCCTGCTCAGAATGCAGTTTAGATGACACGTTGTCTTTGACAGCTTAAAATTTTTTTGGTCCATTCTAATTTGTCCTATATCCTGGCTCACATTGCCACTTCTAAAGACACAATTTACCATCCCTTTGGGCAGATGTACTGCAAGTGCTCATTCATAGTTCCTTCAAGTCAGACAGTGCATCCTTGAGCAGCGTGCTGGATGACTTTTTATGGCATTTTAGATACTGAGTAAATGAACAGCAGTTGAGTCAAGCTGAAAGCGTAGATACTGAGGACTCTGTACTTCCCACGCTCCCAGCAGGGGTTCTGCTGGACCATAGCTTTGTGTTCTATTAATTGATATTTGATTATGGTAAAGAGAAAACCTGTTAATAGAGGTCAGAGATAATGTGCTAGTTCACTTGTACATTACTGGACTTCTATTTATTGTGGTGAAATCATACTATAAAAGAAACAATTGATTTTATGTTGTTTTTCCTCATAAGCTTAACTGTATAGTAGTTACTAAAAATCTATGCACTAAATTTTGATTTTTTTTTTTGATTTTTTTTTTGCTTAGGGATAATTTGTTACTTATACTTTTGTACAGTATATATAGAAGGTTTTTTTACCTTAAAAAAACTATTTTGGATTAGAGATCCTGCCTGATTACAAACTGAATTTTTACTAGTTTTTCAGACTTCTATTTTTACCCGCAATGCCCTTAAACACCTACACCAACTGTCTTTGAAGGCTATGTAATTAGCTCCCATAGGCAGCTTCAGCTTTTGTTTGAAGCTTCATTTAGGAGAAAATCCCTTGTGTACCATTGTATTTTTTTTACTTCATTTGCCAGGCTGAATTACAAACTGCTATACATATATAATGCTTACACAGCCAAAATAGGTATCTCTTACCTTCTCCTTTTACTTGTCTGTCTTTGTCTGTCTTTTTTTTTTTTTTCTTTTACTGATGACAGACTCCCAATACTTATACCTCTTAAGTAAATGTGGCAAAATGGTCACTGCTTGTTGAACTATTATTTCTGGGAAGTAAATTTTTAAATGAGATCACACTGTAAATTAATTAGTTCATCACATTTTCTGCTTGGTAAGGTATTCATGTAGCCTCTGGCTTGAATGTGGATGGTCCTACACATGAAAATATTGCTTAAAAAGAAAAGTGTAATTTTATCTTTTGTCTCTTACATTTTTTGATTGTGGAGTGATTGCGGAGTGATTTTTTTTTCACTTGACAAGTCCCAGTATGAAGAACAAAAGACATCAAGTATAATCTGTAAAGACATTTTACTTTGCTCATATTATTTTTGAATAGCTGAATGGTTGAATAGGCTTTTTATCTGAGGCACAAGTATGTTAAACTGCAATATTCATATAATGTAGTACAGAATGTAGTAAAGCATAATATAGCATACAGTATAATATTCCATTACCCAAAAGGTAGGATTTTTCCTTAAGAGTCAAAAAAGAGGAATTTTAATCATGTGGGTTTTTTTTCTCTGTAAATTGCTTTACAGTGAATTAACACTCTAGTAACTTGGAAGAAAAAAAATGTAGATGCTAAAATTTTAGCTGAAGCTGATGTTATTTTGAGATGAATAGCTGACTAAGGTTGCAGTGACCTGTGAAAGCACAGTTGAGAATGTAGAGAATGATCAGAATGCAAAATATTTCAGATTTTCTTGTACTTTAACTACAAGTTTTTCCTAATTTGAGTGACTGGATTATTTGATATGAATCAGACTGTACTTTCTTTACTGAAACATCTTTTTATCACTGAAAAATAGTGAATTATATTACCAGAATATTCATGTAACATATTGGAAATTAAACATTGAATCATGTACCTATTCCCGTTAAATGACTTAGCGACCACTCTACGTGCTGTGCCTGTTGCTAGAAATTGAATCTTCATTTGTCTTTAAAGAAATAATTTAGTCTTAAAATATTCCTTATTCTTATTTTCGTGTTGTTACAAAACTCTTTACTTTCCAACAGTTTTATTTAATTTTGGCATAAGAGTTTTTTTGATGGGCTTTAAATATATATTATTCTGGCTTCCATAGCTTTTTATGACAAAGGTTAAAAATTACATTTCCCTATTCTGAATTTAGCATTAAAAATGGACTACTATAGAGTTTTAATTTTCACTGTGGCTTTATATTCCCATAAAAGTGTGAATTACCTTTGAAGCATAATAATTTTTTTTTTAATGGGGAAGTCTATGGGCAAATAATATCGTGGTACATTTTGGCTGAGGATGGGGAAAGGAAGGTTTACTTAAGCTGTTTTCCAGGTTTCTGAATATTTGCGCTTGTATCCTTGTACTTGGTGGGTGTAAAAGTAGCTGCCTACCTAACTTCCCATTTTCTCTTTCAAAAGCCAAACAAATATTTAAATTTGGATTCTGAGGCCTATGTAAGAATGCAGATATCAAGTTTCAATAAAGTCCTTTTGAACTAGAGTAGTACCGTAATTTCCTAGCATGAGAACATGTTGAAGTTAGGCAAGAAGGTGCTGCAATCTGATAGAAAGGGCAAAAGTAAGTAGAAGTTTAAAAATTTAAAACTTTTGATCTAAGTTATTTGGCTTAATGTACATTAGATGATAAAAAAAAATGGTCTTTCTTCTTAGCCACATCACACATAGGAAGTGTGCAAATGGTTTGCATTTGTTTTTCCTTACAAGATTGCAAGATATCTCCTCTTACAAAATAACTTGAATAAAGAGAAGAAAAGATGACTGAAGATGCTTATTAAGGAGGAGATAGAGCAAATCGGATAAGAGACAATATGTAATCTTTGATGCAGCTGTGAATGTTATTGGATGTAATCTCCGTAAATAAAAATTATAGGTGGAAATACAAAAATGATTCCTTAAATGACTATGTTTGGCTTCCAAGTGTCTACTTAAGCACTACTTGTTTAAGGGACCTGTTTTTCTTGAGTCACTAGCTGAGAACCTCTTAGTCAGGAAGTTCAGATCTCATAATAAAGCAACACAGACTCTATTGAAATGGAATTAACTCACACAAGAACCCCTTCTTCTCACCTGCAGTGTTTAACCACGTGTATTTAACACAACCCTGCATTTTGACCTTGTGAACATGAGCCAGTCAGTCTGTCAGCTCTACATTAAACCTTAAACTCAATAAAATTTGTTAATGAGGGCATTCAGGTTCTGGAACAGACCCTGTTAGGGAATGGGGCTTTCAAGACTGACTGCAAAAGATACCTACTCAAGTTGGTAGGTAATGAGTGGTGTGTGAATGTCGTTCAGAAAAAGAATTATTTTATATTTTGCTAGCAGTTACTTAGTTAAGAAAATTGTTATACTCAATAGCATTTAAACAGAGCTTTTGTAAATTGTCTGGAAGTGTTTGTGGGAGTGATTATTGTATTTAGGGTAATAATAGAGTATTTCAGCATACTATTTACACATATTGGCTAGAAAATCTCACATTAAACCCATTGACTTTTAAAGTTTATTCCTGTGTTTTGCTTTGGCAGATCAGTTTAATAAAACAGAAAGCAAAAGTGACACCGATACACTAGAAATAGAAATAGAAATACATATAGAAATATAGAAATAATATAGAAATATAGAAATATAGAAATACATATTTTCCTCAGTGTTCACAGCAATGTGCATTCACAGCTCAGAAAGCCAATCGTATTCTGGGCTGCGTCAGAAGAAGTGTGGTTGCAGGAGGTGATTCTCCCCTCTAATGCACTCTCATGAGACTCCATGGGAAGTGCTGCTTCCAGCTCTGCAGTCCTCACTACAAGAAAGACATAAATGTGCTAGAATAGGTCCAGAGAAGGGCCATGAAGATGATCAGAGGGCTGGAGCACCTCTCCTATGAGGACAGGCTGAGAGAGTTGGGGCTGTTCAGCCTGGAGAAGAGAAGGCTTCAGGGAGACCTTATAGCGGCTTTCCAGTACCTAAAGGCGGCCTACTGGAAAGATGGGGAAGGGACTTTTGGCGAGGGCATGTAGTGACAGGATGAGTGGTAACAGTTTTAAACTGAAAGAAAGTAGGTTTAGATTAGATATTAGGAAGAAATTCTTTACTGTGAGGATGGTGAGACACTGGAGCAGGTTGCCCAGAGAGGTGGTGGATGCCCCATCCCTGGAAATCTTTTCAGGACTGGGTTGAATGGGTCTTTGAGCGACTTGATCTAGTGGAAGGTGACCCTACCTGTGGCAGGAGGGTTGTAACTAGATGATCTTTAAGGTAATTTCCAACCCAAACCATTCTATGATTCTGTGATTAACTTTGTGTGACATTTAAAACTCTGTAACATATCCAGAATACTGATTTTGACTAAATTAAACAGAATAATTCTCATATTTGTAGGCAGAGCCTTGAGATGGTTGCAATTCAAGGTCAGAGATTGAAAAATTGAGTGAATAATGCAAAATAATTTTATTAAATATAAACTTAAAAATCAGCCCTCCAGGAGCACTTAATAACAGTAGTCATTTTCTTTTCAGTTTACAAAATATCTTTAGACTTAGAGCCATTTTCCAGTAAAATTTTATGAATGTTTTATAAAAAGATGTAACAGTATTTATCTTCTCAGAAGTCATGAAGTCTTGTTAATATGAACTAAAAAGATATATTTTAAGTTTAAAAACATTTCCTCAAAATATTTCTATCTTGTAACAACTTTTTTATTAGTCCTTCAGGGTTTCCTGATGCTTAAATTATTCTTTGAAGCCACTTATTAAAATAAAGTCAAAGCTCTCTGAGTTCTTCCGAAAATATTCTTTGAGACCGTTTTGGAAAATAAGCTGAACCAGCTGAGGCGTTATCAAGGAAAAAGGCCTTGCTTTCAGATCCTGCTCTAAACCTGGCAAGGTCTGAGTCAATCCTCTTTTTGTCTGAAAGTTCACATTGGACATTTGGAGGGCACTGTCGTCATCCTGGCTGTCAGTTATTGAGAGAGAGAGAGAAAAGAACGTTCATGCCAGATGGTCTCATCCTTTTTATCAGATGTGTAACAGTGAGAGACAGTATGTGAGTTAGGCAGCAAGAAGAGAAACGAGATGGAGGAAAGAAATACAGATGTCAGGCAGATACTTTAAGTCTTCTTTCTTGCAAAATAATGGAATAGATACCAATGCAGGAATCCTTTGCATCCGAGGAAGAAATGTACCTGTTAATTCTAGGCTTTACAGTGTGCAACGATGCAATACTAGGGTGCCAGTGATACAAAAATGCACTGCATTTTCTCAACTCTAGTTCTTTTACAAGAGATTTTATATTTTTCTAATACACTAAATAATCTTGAAAGATTTAAGGGTTATGTTAAAGATATATGTAAAGATGAACCAAATAGCATTTCCATGTTGTCAGTATGCTCAGACTAGATTTTCTTTGTTTGCTTGAGTACTGTTGATGTTTTGAAATGCCAGCTTTCCTGAGTTATTACATATCCAATAATGAGACTGTAGTTCAGAAGATGAAATACACTGATTTTGAAAGGTTTTATGATTAACTTTTTAGGTAAAATAATCCTATATCCTGATTCTTTGATCTGGTGTCACCAAGTCTTTAAGCTATCAGAGCAGCAGCCACAGCCTTTTAGTGGAACTTTGTTAAAATAAGAAAATCTGTGAGACTGTTTAGCCTGCCACATTTTCCTCATGGGGATCAGAATTGATTATTCAGTTCTTGCAGAGTACTGTAAGGATTCAAATTGTCAGCTGTGCTACATAGGGAACTTGCTCTGGAGTGCATAAACTGCTATTTTCTGAAACTAAGTGTGATCACCCAGTCCCTTGGGTCTGAGGTTTGTTGCTCCATTTGTTTTAAAGAAAATTTTGGAAAAAAAAAAAAAGTTTTGTTTTAAATATAAATGTAAAAAAGACAGGTGTTTTATTGAAAACCATGCCGATAATGTCTTTAGGCTGCTTTTTTTTCTGGATTTACAATTGAGTCTTAACGATGACTATAATGATTGCTAGTTTGAACATCTTAACATCTAACGTTTAGTATCAGAAATGCAAAAGTTTCAATTTCATGTAGTATTTTTGGAAACTGTCATATATAAATGAATGATTCTTCTGACTTTTCACAAAGCATTGTCCAGAAGAGATGTAGATGCCAGTTCCCAGCCATGAGGACTGTGATCATTTATTCACACTTTACACAATGTGATATCGTGCAACAGATTCATAAAAGCTAACTTTAGCTTGTAGATCATCTCCCTTGGCTCACTTCGTAGTCAATGGAGAGAAACATGTTCTCTAGGGGACAATTTGGAAAACCTAAACTTGGTTTTCTGCTCTGAATTGGCCAGTAGTCATCTGCCTCTCTCCATTTAGTATAGAGGGAGCCTGGGGAGAGCAGATCCTCTGAGCTAACTTAGCATGTTGAAACATCCCTGTGTAAGGATGAAGATGCTCTGTAAGCACTTGTAAATCAGTGTGCACCTGTTAAGGTATGTGTTGAAAACTAGAGTTCTCGTCCCATATTGTATAGAGATAGTTAACCTCGATCTATTTGCATCTTTAAAAGCAGTATCACAAAGTATCATGTAAGATGGAGTAAAATCTGTTAATTCTAGAGTAAAATATGCTATATTTTATTTTTATATTAAAGATACATAATGATGTGGTTTCTTGTATGTGTGTTATTTGGTTTTCTAGTACTGATTTTTTTCTAGATATGCTGAGTTTCAGATAGGAGATTTCAAACACACACACATACACACACTCGTCACATTATAGATCAGGTTTTATTTCTATTGAGCAGAGCAAAAATGTATGTAGTCACAAATTTTATCTCGTTATGAGTTTTATCTTTATAGGTTTGATAGTGTTAGGCATAGTAGTTATTCACTTTTATGTAGGTAAATGTGATTTACTAAGATACGATTATATAGGTATCTCATGTATATATTAAAGTAAAGCAAAAATATAATCCCTATGTATGCATTCTTAACATATTTTGAATCAAGCATTTAAATTTCCTGATGTCTTTTGGCAGTAAAATATAAATTAAATTATTTTAAACACATAGGGATAACTGGATTAATGCAGTATAAAGCACAATGAGCAAAATGGCATAGAAAATTCTTTTCTTTGTTAGTAAAACTTAAATTTAATGTCCCTTTAGCAGCATCACTTTTTACAGTCAAGTGTAGATTTGTAGTGAATTTCAGAAGATAAAAGGTTTTATTTGTGTTTAACCTTTTCATCATATTTATTAAACCCTGAGTTAAAAGATGTTCTATGATGTTTCCCCTTTCTTCTTTATTTTTCCTTCCTGTGAAGGCACTCTGCCCAGAATAAAATACTGTGAAATGTTGGGTGATTTGATGTTTTCAGGGCAGGGGGGGTGGTTTTTAATATTTCAGTGAATTTTTTTAAATGAAGATAACATACTGGAACTTGAGTCCTCAATTTCAGGACTGGATTGTAGGTTTTCTTAAAAAGCTACTCTCTGGGGGTTAATATGACTATTTAGAGGATACGGGTTCTTTATAAAGGCTTATAGGTATGCTGCTCATTTTGGCAGAATTGTATGAGTCATTTTTGAATAGACTTGGAGCATCAAGATTCTGCATATCAGGTTACTGTTTGTGAGTCAGCAAAAATGAGTTGCTGATGACCAGTCATTTGAAAAAGAAAGCGGATGTCAATACCTGTGGTTCCTTGAGGTGTCCTGTGTGTATGGAGGAGGCATGGTACTTCATCTGTCCTCACCACTGAGGAATCTCCCACCTGGATTTTGCAGTAGCAAGGGAGCTGCAGGTCCTCACATCGCCTTTTTCGTGCCTTGTAGGGAGTAGGGACCAGTTAGGTTCAGCCCCAACAAATATCGATGGCCTTAAGATTACATGTTGAGTGCCTGAGGTGTCTGTGCATCAAAGCGATACATCTCAAAGAACTCCAATTACTGTAAGGTAAGAAATTATTCTCTCATTATTTTTTTTTTATTTTCTCATGATTATTCCTATAAACAGAACAACTGATTATGTCTCCATATAAGAGAGAGTAAAAGGGATTACGTGCATAAGTAGTGACTGCAAAAGCTAGCTGTAACCCAAATTTTGAATCTTTTTTGTTACCCTTTACTCTTAAAAAATAAACTACCAAAAAGTCTGCCTCCCTCTTGCTGTGAAATTTTAATGTATCTCCCTGATCTGCAGTGGCTAAACAATAAGTAGATTAATTAAATATTCGTTATTACAGACATGGGTGGAAGAACTAAGTAAATTTTGACACATCCAGAGCTATTGTATAATATCTGGTGATTCATAGAAGTGTAAAGATAATAGTTTTCAAAAGATCTCAGTCTCCTTTTGAGGTTTTAAAATCTGTGGTCATCCTAAATATTCTTGGAATATAATGTTCCTGAATAACTGATCCAGTACATTAATTGACATAGATATTTTTTCTCTTTTGATGTCTGCACCTTAGAAAAGAAATAAGAAGCAGGCTGCTTATGTATTACTGTATATTTTCATCTGATGATGATTTTATTCTCACTGGCTTTTTCTGAGAATTCTGCTGAAAACCTGTGTGTTTGTACAGGGCACAGAATTCTCTGACAAAGCCAGCTCTGATTAGATTCTTCTGCTGTTTCTTGGCCAGTTAATTACATTTCTTAAAAATAATCACAAATGTAGACTGAGGCATATCACTGTTATGGTTTTTTTCCATAGACTGCGTGTAATAACGTCCCGTTATTAAAAGGTCTGTAGAGGAGGATGTCTTTGTGATACTAAGTGTGCAGTTGCATTTTGTATATTCAGTGACCCAGTATTTTGCAGCATTTCATATGAGCCGTAAGAGAAGATGAACAAAGACTAAATGCATGAGTCATTATTTATTGAAAGGATCTTGTATTCGCATTTTTATTGTGGCCCTCAAAGTGAACATGTATGTTTTTTGTTTTGCAGGGATTGAAGGTTTTTTTCCTAGCGAATAGCAGAGTAAATGTACAGTTGTCTCCTTTTGCTGTTCTTTCAACTGGAAAGTACAGTGCAGCCCCAGCATGTACTCTCTAGTTCTGATAATGGCATGAAAAGTATGGAGCTTTACAGAATATCAACTAAATACTATGGTTATTTTTAAAAACTGTCCATTTTGCTGCAAAAAACCCCTTTAACTTTTCAAAAATATCTACATTAGTAGAATATAAAGCCACTTTGACACTAAATCAGCTATTATATATAATTATTTTATAATATAATGGATTTTGTATAAACATAGGTAAAATGAGTTAAATAGTCTATGCCAGAAGTCTGGAAATTTTAATAAAATAAATACAATAATTTACTTACTGTAAAAAAAAATGTTTCTGAATACTAGAAAAATATAATTTATTTGCATTTTGATATGTTGTCAGTTCTAAACTGATAATAGATGTTTGTCCAACCTTACTGGCTTAGAAGTAAGGGATGCTATGGAATTAAAAAGCCATCATGTGTCAAAACCTCAAATTAATAAATTCACTGAAGTATGATTTTCAAGACAGAAAACAGAAGTAAAAATTTACAAGGCTGAATTTTGATAATTGAGAAATTCCCGTCTAAATGACTTTGGAAACCTTAAAAATATAGGTGAAATATTCCAAAGGGGATAAGGGATCATCTTTTCTTCTATCCTTCTCTGGTTTTTGATCCAGCAATCATGTTATGCCCTGCACAGTGCCTGGATTATATCCTGACAAGAAAAGTAGTTGCACTTTTTAACTACAAGAGCATAACATGTTTAAGTTTACCTTAATTTGCTTTGAAAGTATTTTACAAATACTTGTAAATTGTTTTCTGTTTCACAATTAATGTAATCTGAGATTTAGGAAAAGATATTTGAATTCTGAAGACATTTACTTGCCATGTTTGTTTCTATGTTCATTATTGAAAACATAACAGAAATATCTGTTTTACTGAAGAGAATGTGGTAAAATAGAAATATTTTAATTAATATAAAGGTATAAATCTTGATCTGTATAGCATGTGGGTCAGAGAGTTCATAAACATACACTTCATTTAAGGTTTTGATGTTAGCTGTTAAAGCACTGAAAATTGGCTTGCAGTGAAACTGTCTCACGGCATTGTCAACACCCTACTGGTTAAAAGATTTGAAACTTTATTAAACTTACGGCATGGCTGCCCATTGTCTCAGCCAGCTTTCATCTCACTGACAGATCTCTGGACGTATTTTAAAAATTGGCAATGTCTGTTGGTCATGCCTGGAATTACAATTGTAGTTGTGTCTGTTTGGACATTTTTGTCCTTCCAAAAATCAGGGTCCTCACCAATACTTAGTTTTAGATGCATAAAGTAAAGGCTCAAATGGTGCATATATAGACATTTTTCCTGACATTCTAGTTTTCATCAGAAAATATAGCTGAGTGTGAGATTTAGCAATGAGATATCTATGGCCTTTTTTTTTTTTTCAGATTTAGGGGTCTGAATTTCTTAAGAGGATGCTGCATTACTGTTAACAGTGATCTTTGCAGGAGATGGTCACAGATAATAAATGTCAGATTAAGATTTGTTATAAATGCAGCATTTTGCATTTGGCCCAATACTTTTAATTTTTGTCTTCTCTTAATTATAGCAACCTCAAGGAAGAAATGAGAAGTTTTAGTAAAGAGAACTAGAACAAAAAATATCCAGTGATACATGAAATTATGATGTCAACTGACACTTGTCAGTTTTCCTTTTGAAAAATTTCAGCTTTAAATCATGTTGAAATCTCTGTAATTCTCTAAATATGACTGACTGTGGGAACTTGCTTTCATTACTTTAGTTTTCAATATTTTAAAAAACTTATTGGCTTCTGATAGTTATCCTGGCTGCATAACTTTGGTGTTATTAACCACCACTACAAAACATGTGACAGGAATGTCTCCTCTCAAGAACTGGATGACAGATTCTTCAAAGATGAGGCATTACACATTCTGTAGCCACACTATAGAAAACTACTAGTGATAGTGGAATAGTTTTTACTGTTTAGCATAATAAAGTTAAAGAAAAAGATAAACATTTTGTTAAAACAGTATTCATAATACAAGAATAACTTTTATTTCAGCCATTCATTTTTTGATTAAATTTTCTATACATAATATTCTAAATGAGTGTTCAGACATAATAGTGTTTTGCCATATTGCAATTTACTCTGAAAAAAATTAATCATACTAGAGCCAGGACTTATTATTTTAAGAAACATTTATTTTAAACTATTTTTTCACATAGATATCTGAAATTCAGGCTGCTAGTTGTCTGGGTGTTATGGAAAAGTTATAAATAGATTTTAAATCCTCAACCACAGCATTTCTACTGAGATATAAGTAATAAGAGGAAAATAACTTTTCTCCTGAAGATGATCTGTCTTAGAGTAATGAAAAAAGCCATGAAGTATGGACTCAGATGTTAGGCATTTTTGAGAATTTCAGACTCCTAGCTGCAGAAAATTTCGTGGTACCAGAACAACTAACTGGATCTCCTGATGCGATGAAGGGAACCTCATTTAGAGTAGGTAGAGGTTATGCTGCACATGTTCTCTTGCTTCTCTGTTTCTTTTCCCCTAGCCTTTGCTTTGAAGTTCTGCAGATGTAGAACTCTTTATTCTGTCTCTCTATGAAATGGCCTCAAGTTGCGGCAGGAGAGGTTTAGATTGGATATTAGGAAACATTACTGAAAGAGTGGTCAGGCCCTGGAACAGGCTGCCCAAGACAGTGGTGGAGTTACCATCCCTGGAGATGTTCAAAGAACATGTAGACATGGCACTTTAGGACATGATTTAGTGGACATGGTGATGTTAGGTTGATGGTTGGACTTGATGATCTTGGAGGGCATTCCAACCTTAATGGTTCCATGATTCTAAGTCACAGAGGAATAATCTGAAAGTGGCCACATTCTGGATGTGCAGTAGCCCGCCCTTTGTATGACTAGTTGTCTGAAATTTTCAGCACGTTTGAGTCATATGTCCCCCTCCTTGCATAATCCATTTGAATTCAAAATACAAGTTTTATCTTTGCCATTGATCTGTTTCTTTTTTATCTGTTTATTACTAAAGTAACAATTTCAGAAGACTTAAATTTTATTTCTAATCAGAGCAAGTGTGCATTGGTGTTACATGCGTCGTGGCTTACACACAAGAGAACATGGACAATCAGCATTGAAACTTCCTTATACAGCTGTAACACTGGAGGCTTTGCACACCAAACCACTGCTTATGTGTTCTCATACTTGTGATTTCACCCTGCTCTTGTGTTCAAGGCTAGCTACGTTCCACTCTGCAATCTGCAACACAATATTGAATACAAATGCTGAAGAATGCAGCATGTAAATAATTTCAACTGTAGAAGTAATTGTTAATGATTGCAGAGTAATTGTACCACTATTTCTTAGTGTAGTACTTACTGTAAGAAAACCACACAGGTCTCTTAAAGAATTCTGGGATTCTTATGATTTAAATAGCTTTCCAGTCTTGCTATTTGCTTTGTATCCACTTCTGATATCAGTATGTTTCAATTTTATCTCCCATGCTGATCTTGAATCATTACTTGAAAAAAACCTCCATAACTCCTGTTCATACAAAGAGATACAGTTCAACCCAAAATCTGCTTTTCTGTTGCCTACCTTCAGAATCAGGTGTCATACAAGGACCTGAAAAGATAGCATCATATCTCAGAAAAAGGCTCTGAAGATAATTGCTTTAAAAATATATTTTATTGGAAGGCCTGATGCAGAATCTCTAATAGAAGAGATCTGATTTGCAGCTGGACAAAATCGTGTCACTGTGCCTGAAAGCTAAATACCTCTTGTTAAACAGCAGCATAGGAATATATAGGTCCTGGATCCCTGGTTCCCTAAGATTCTATGGTGTTGATGAGGTTGTGACTTTATCATGGTCACAAGATACTTTTGATGGCAAAGAACAGGAATATGTGTGGATTCAGGAAGTGTTATCTGAAAAAATGAGAAGTGTATATATATATAAAGTGTATTTCTCTTTATTTATTCTTTTGCCATCTTGTATCGTTGGCCTCAATATGCCAGTCAACTATGGAACATGTAAAGAACTGGAAAGTTTAAAAAAAAGCATAAGCAGAAAACAGTTTTTGCAATAAAACTCGTGTGCAGGTTGTGTAACTGGAACAAACCTATGTATAGTTTTTGGGCACCAGAACAAATGAACCCAAATACTAGAATATTTGGAGTATTTATGTTTTACTGTACTGCATGAAACACCAGCATAATTATTGTTAGACAGCAGTTAGCTCAGCAACAGAGGGAATCAGCAAAGGAAATCATATCTGTACTGAAGCTCCCTTTAATGGTCAGCTAGCTTAAGAAAGAAGTCCAGAGGACTAATTTTCTCTTGATCTTTGGAAATAATATGTATTTTTTAAAAAAAATCTTCTTATGCTGATGCTTGAGCTTGGTCATTAAATCAGGTCATAAAACTGCTTTTTACATGTCTCCAGCAAAAACACTTGTGATTCTTCACTTCCAAAGGCTCTTTATACGAGCATTTTTAGAAGGATTCCTAGCACTGATGTGCTGGTTTTAACCTTATTCATGCAGCCATTCCTGTTTTTTTAATGAGATAATAATCCCAGAGGCATTTTCAGGCACCTTCAAGCTTGTCGTGAACAATGAAACATGAGGACTGAGATAATATACTCTTGTTAAACTGTATCAAGGAGACTTACTGAAAATGAAAGAGTTTGTAAGTATATATAATAAGACCATTATGATCTTGAATTCTTAATCTTGGCCATCCACAGATTTTTGGAGTGCAAATGTGTGTGGTTTTGGTTTTTTTTAAAGGTGAGGAATAAATGATTATTGTCACATCGCTAGTCTAAGACTGATTAGAACATATGTTTCTCAGCTAACTCTCTCCTTTCCTTTGAGCTCATAGGCAAGGAGGTATCAAATGTTGTATGCAGGAAATGATGTCCTATTCCAGACTAGAATACTCTTTGTGGCAATATCTATTCTAAGAAGGAAAAATAAGGATCAAACCATTCCTAACCATAGGAATCCAGAAGACAGAGTTTATGAAAAAACTAACAAAAGGATATTTTGAAAATTTGGGAGTGGGAATGACAAGAAACATCTTGAAAGCAGGAATATTTCTGGTCATGTGTGCAGGCAACTAAATAAACTAGAGTATCCGTTTGTTCCTGCATGGGTACTTAGCCCGTATTTACATGGAGCAAGTCCCAGCTCCTGTACATTGTACAGGAGCAATGTACAACACTCCCTTCTTGTTTCTCACAAGCATTGCTGTTACAGAGAATGGAAAGTAATGAAAAAAACTCAAATTAGAAATATTCTGGATTGCATTTTATTTTGTGTCTATCTTTCCTAACACTGATTTTTTTTTTTGTTTTGTTTTCTGTAGACAGTATTTTAAAGCTGTAATGTTGATGAACATCATCATTTTTTTTGTCACATGCTTCTGAAGCAAAATTTGGTTATCTTTTTGAGTAGAATTTAATTGGATTTAGCATTTATCACATTCTTAATTACCTTCATGAGCTTCTTTGCCCATTGAATCAACTAGTGCTGAACACTAATTGCAAGACACATGACTTCCAAATAAAGCAATTAATGAAAGCTTTTAGTCCACTTGATTGAAATGCATCTCTCTGTGTTTACTTGCAGCTCCCCTGTATTTTTAAGATAATAGCAGAGCAGTCCTGATCAAGTTGCCAGTCCAGGGGTTTGCCGTAGTTATAGGCTTCTGTGTTAGTCTTTCTGATTATAAATAATTTGCACAAAATGCCAATCATCTTACTGTTTCTATTACAATCTTTAATCACTTTCTTTTATATGATTGATAGATCCATTATCCCTGATAATCTGGAACTGAAATATCAAGTCAAGGTTCCTGTATAAGTTAAAGACTCTTCTTTAACTCTGTAATTTTTGAACTAAGAAAGTACTGTTTGCAGGCAGTGAGACAATCAGTGTTAGGCTGACCTGACCTGAAAATGGCTTTTGATTCAGTAAGTGTTCTCTTAAGGCAACTCTTTGAGAAAGAGAGAAAAAGGAATTTCTAATTACGTTGAATTAAGATGAATTACATAATTGCCAGCCTTGCAAAGTCCTTAAGTATTTTTCTGGGCCAGCCATTGCCTGTGAGCCTATATCTTTGATGACTCTTGACAAACAGTTTCAGAATGTCTGGCAAAATGTTGGATCTCTTGGCTATGAACATTTTTTCCATGTTAAGTTTGCTGTCTTGCAGAAATGTGTGTTATTCCTAATGACTTTAGAAGTTTGACTTCTTTTTCTTGTATTTCTTCCAGTAGCATAAAAAAAAATTCCACTCGATGTTCCCTTAAGCCAGTGCTTTAAGGGAGAGGTATGGCAAAAGCATACATAGAACAGAGCAGCTACAGTGGCTGTCAAAGCAGAGTAGGTGAACCTAGGCTGGCACTTCTCTCTAAAAGTCTCTAGGGATGCTGCACTCAGAGGAACTATCCTGCTGCTACTAATGCTGGTGCAGTCCTACTGAGTTGTATGTGGTTGCACTGTTTACTGGAATGGTTGTCGGAAGGCACGAGAGCAGTCCTAGCGCAGAGTAAGCAATCAACGAGATGAAGCAGCATGGAGCATAGACAAGATCCTTCACTTAGTTTAAATCACTGAGAAAGAGAAAACAAGTAATAAAATTCCTCCTTTTTCCAAAGGAAATTGTGCTTTACTATTTTATTTTTATAACATGGAATATCCTTTTAAAGTCATAGGTAAAGTTTCTACTTTCAGTTAAACTGATCTAATACCTTTTCTTCTCAAGTTTTTGCTAAACTGGAATTTTTCTTCATACGCCAAATATTTCACATGCTAGCTAGAAAATGTTTCCATATCATTAATGTCAGTTTTTAGCCTTTACACTATTGATCAGTAACTGCACTTGAGTTCTCCATTGAGAGATAATCTCTAATGCATTATTGAAGATATTTCATAGTCTAAAAAGCAAAAAGAGGCTGAAGAAAAAATGACTATAACCTCTAGCACACTAATATCTTTCTGTCTACTTTTCACAAAACTAGCTTTTAGAAACCTATTTTTTTCCTGTGATGTATTGATGATAGTAATTTTCTCAAGATTTTTTCTGTATTTTAAGTGTTTGTATCTGCAGCAATAATTTTCTATGCATTTATGAAACAAACTCCAACTGAGTACCATTGGTTCTTCTCATCTTGCTACAGGAGAAGGTCTTGGGGGTACTGGTGGATGAAAAAGTGAATATGAGCTGGCAATGTGTGCTCACAGCCCAGAAGTCCAAACATATCCTGGGCTGCACCAAGAGGAGTGTGGCCAGCAGGTCGAGGGAGGTGATTCTGCCCCTCTACTCTGCTCTGGCAAGACCCCACAGCACCTGGAGTACCCCAACATAAGAAGGACATGGACCTGCTTGAGCAGGTCCAGAGGAGGGCCACAAAGATGATAAGAGGGCTGGAGCACCTCTCCTATGAGGACAGGCTGAGAGAGTTGGGGCTGTTCAGCCTGGAGACGAGAAGGCTCCAGGGAGACGGCCTTCCGGTACTGCAAGGGGGCCCTCAAGAAAGATAGGGAGGGACTCTGATCAGGAAGTGTAGTGGTAGGACAAGGGGTAATAGCTTTAAACTGAAAGAGGGTAGATTTAGATTAGATATCACTAATATCTAATAATTTACTGTGAGGGTGGTGAGACACTGGATCAGGTTGCCCAGAGAAGTGGTGGATGCCTCATCCCTGGAAGTGTTCAAGGCCAGGTTGGATGTGTCTTTGAGTGACCTGGTCTAGCAGAAAGCGTTCATGCCTGTGGCAGGAAGGTTAGAACTAGGTGATCTTTAAGGCCTCTTCAAACCGTTCTACGATTCTATGGTTCTGTGGCTTAGAGCTGTAGGGAAATGACTAGATAGTGGAAAGGTAAAAATTCTGTAGGCTGTACTTTTAATAGCATTATCATCCATATAAACCCAAATAATCTAATCTATCACTTGGCAAATATCACCCTACTGATCAGGATAAATGAACTTGGTGTCATAGTAAGGGCAAATATAAGGAATTTAATTTGATTATTTTTTTCCTTCTCAGCAAAGTTTCTGTTATAATTAACATAATTTCTAGGAAAAAAACCCCATCCTGTGGAGGAAGGACATCAAACTATGTGATCATGGTTATCCTCTCATTACTATATATGAATCTATTACTCTTACAGTTACACTGTTTAGTGTTAGTTCACCTAGATATGCATTTCAGAATTGCTATATACCATGAAATATTCTTTGGCAATTGTAAAAGTCGACTCTGTCGAACTATCCATTTTGATTGTTTTTCTCTTTAATGTTGCAGAAACTTGATCTTTGCTTTCTGCTCCGTCAACTCAAGCATCTTGAATGTCTTTTATAGTCTCTTGCAAAGTTAGCCTGGCTCCCTAGTCTGACATCCAATTGCTCTCATGCTTGAAAGAGCATACATTTAACCTTTCTTGTTGCTTAGCAACACCGAAAGTAAAGTTTAACTTAAAAAATACTACAGATCCCAACAATGTGACTATAACAGTACCAAGAGTGATGAAGTCATCACTAATCTAGAAAAGCTTTCATGAATATCTTCACAAAATGTTTTAAATCATTACTTTCCTTAATTGCTTTTTCCTATTCCTTTACTGTATCCTCTTAGCTGAATGCTCACATTCTGCTTAAGAATGAGTTATTGAGAGTACTCTATAATTTTTATAAAATTTGTTATCGAAGGTGCAGAGAACCTGTACAACTTGGACAATTCCCTCTCAGTGTTTCTCAGCTATTTGACAATTGAGTCTAGTCGGTCTTGGTTCACCTTCTTTTTATTAGTTCTCATATCTTTTCTAGAAATGCTGTTGTTGATGGAAGAAGTGACCAATGTTAGGTCCAAAATCTTCTAATAGGTAGCCCTGAACTTTAGTTAGAATGTCATCATTTGTATCTTGGCTTTGGCGAATCCTACTGAAAACTGGCTTCACGGGTAATGCAGATTTTGTTTGTGTCAGGAACTGTAGAGCATTAATTAGTTGAGATGGTTATAAACACATGGAGTTACAAAATGAGCATTCTTTTCTCCTGTGGAATATAAAAAGTTGGCATCTTGTTTTCTTTTTGACATAAGACGAGTAATTAAGTCTATCTTCATTGCAGTAGAATGCAGAATATATCTAAGGGCTTGCTTACACTACAAGACTGGGTTGATTTTAATTGTTTCATTTTAAAGTGCCTTTGATACCCATACAAATTTTTTGAAGGGATATAGTTATACATTTCAGTGAATTTTCTCCATGGCTATTGTGTTTATAGTAGTTCCGCAAGGACTATCCAACACTGGTTTGCTTCTTGCTAGAAGAATGGCATTTTCCTCTGTATGTTCTATACTGTTGTCAGCTTGACTTTCCATATAAAAGCTGCTAGGCAGCCAGAGTTATCCTTTTCACTTCCAAGTGTTCACTTCCACACACTAGCTAGTAGCTAGTGATCTTACATATGGATTTTTATGGAGATCCAGGAATAAATTTTCTTTGTCAAGCTGCATGTTGAACCTCTTTTATGGAAGACTTGCTCTTGTACAGACAGCTTTAAGAGATGATTAGAAACTAAGAGGGAAGAACATCCAAAGCTGGTCTCAACATTGCAGAAAAGCAAAGTATTTCTGGTAGAAATAGCTAATTCAGGGATCAGAGCTGGATATCTGAGGATGACCCCCCTCTCTGCTGGTATTTCAAGAAACCAGGTGGTTGTTATGCATGTGATGTTGTTACTACATAGTAGTGTGATGGGGAGTTTTTCACATAGCGTTTCTGAAAACCCAGGCAGCTCAGGAATGGTGAGCATCTCCCTGCCTCCTGTTTGAGCCCTGGGATCTAAACTGAAGGAGGTCTGTCTAGGCAGCTCTAACTTTGATCCTGCACATTGAGGTGGACGTTTGGGCTCACATAAGAACTGTGGATTGAGAGCCCAGTACTTAAACTACTGTGGAGCAAGTTCTTTTAGCTTTAAAAGCATTGTAAAGTCATGTCCTACCAATACATAGTATAGATGCTAAAGCTTTTTACAGAAATAGAAATTATTTTTGTGTAAACTTGTGGTCTGCTCCTATGTTGGATAGAGTTAGGTGCTGCTTTAAAATTACACACATTTAATCCCATGTCACCAGCATGTTGAGAATGACAGTTGAATTGGAAATTTAACGTTTTATGTACTGCGGTAGTTTCCAAGAGTGTTGAATGCTCCTGTCTCATTTCATAGTGGTCCAGCTGAAGCTCTGTAGCATGAACACATTTAGCCTGCCGGTGTTGTTTTGGAGAAGCTGCTGCATACTGCCCACCATTCATTGATAAGCCACCAATGATTTAATTCACTAGATTTAATAATGGGCTGTTACCTCACATTATAGAAGAAATTGGACATTTTCACAGTGGTTATTTTCTGCTAGCTCTTTTGTGGAGGTGTCAAAACAGCTCAATATGACCTATTTCATGTCTTCTAGACTGAAATATGAACCACAGAGATATTTTAAAAGGAAGTTCATGGTATGATATCGCATATATATTGTAACTGTGAATACAATAAAGAGAAAAAAAAAAAAGGAGACACTGACTCACATTCATTAGTAAAGTTACAGTTTTAGAAGTTCAATAATCTAAAACAACCAGCAGAGATGTTGTTAGGCAAAACAATTCTCATATGACAGTCCATGTTGTTGATATTTTCTTACTGTTTGATCATTATTGAAGTAGCTATATTTTGTACTTAATGATGATAATACCCTATTAATAATGGAGTGTTTCTTTGAAAAAAAATTCTCCTTTTTATCAAGCTTAAAAGTTTCCTTTGAAAAACCAGGATACTTTCGACTGCTGGGAAAAGCACCTGCTGAACGTTCCCTGTGGTAAGAAACTGAAACACTTTAAAAAGATTAGACTCAAAATCAGGTGCAATGATGTATAGAAGAAGTATACTATGATACATTATCTGTGGTGATTGAGGGAAAAAACTTTGGTGTCAGAATGCCTTTTCTAGGAGTATGAACTCACCACTATTGAGGTAGGAAAAATCTAGGTTGCTGCTAAGTCTGTATTTTTACCATGTCATGCCACTTTATCATGGCTTAAATTTATTACGGTCCAGTTTGGCTGAGGTGTGGTGCTTTATATTAAACATCATTTGTTTGTAAGCTAGTTTGCATAGATAGAAGATACTTTGCTTGTGAAATTGTGGAAAAATGTGTTTATAATTATTTAATGCAAATAAGACTGTCTGCTAATTTACTTTCTATTATTTTCACATTCTCACCATATTTTGAAAGTGGGTTCTGATGGCAGTTCCTAGAAATAATTTGTTCATTGATTTTCACTGGGTTTTTTTTTTTTTTTGAATGGTGTGTAAAAAAAGTATTTTCAGTTCTACGGTATGTTCAGCACATCAGACTGCAGTAGATGCTACAGCTATATTAGCCTAAAGCTTGAACATTACGTCAAAATTTGACTTGTAACAAACTAAAAATAATAGATATTACATAATTTCTTTTGAGACCTAGAACACAAAGAAGATGCTGGACCTAGTAACACAAACCACGAAATACTGGAACTGCACAATTTTAAAAATAGTTTAAATTAAATGCCTGGACCAGCATGCACATTTGTAGGCAATAGTACTGCAGCAAGGCACTAATCAGCTAAGTACCATAATCCTCCTTATAGGGTAAATTCTTACTTGACCTCCAGCTATATACAGCACATGGTAACAGCATTAGACTGTAACACTCCTCTCATGCTCTCAATAGCTTCCCATTGGGTCAGCTCTCTGACTTGAATTGCTGTTGTTTCATATACTAGACTTTTTTTTTTTTTCCCCCCCCTAGATGCCTTATATTTTGTAATTGCATTTTGGGGGAAGGGAAAGGCTTGCAAAATATATCTAAAAAATTGTGTCTCAAAATTAAGAGACAGTTCATATGATTTCCCTGAACCTAGAGGATTAAATGAAGGACCTAGCCAGAACAGAAATTGATGTATTCTCATGAACCCGAGGCTTCCTACTTCCCAGATGTGCAGTGGCTGATCAAAAGGTAAAGCAGGGAAGAAAGAGGCTGATTGTGTTGCGTGAAAACAATATGTAGTGCTCAGCAATTGTTGTTCTTTTGGGGGATGATTAGGAAGATATTTTTTCTTTTAGCAAAAAAAGCTCAATGGAAGTACTGAAAACTTTTTTATTGTGCTTCAGATGTATGAGAATAGTATCTTTAACAAAGTCATGTATTTTTCTTTAAATTAGTGTCTTAAATTGTATTATATGTTCTGTGACAAATATTGATTGAAAAGTTGGATTTGTTTTCATGAAAGTAGTATATGCAGAATTTTGGAATTTTCTTGTATTTTATATTCTTTTATGTCCTTTTTAGTAACAATTCAGTATTGTATTAACTCGTTCTTGTGTTTTCATGCTTCTGTGACCTACTATTATTTTAACACCCTGGGTTTTAAACTCATTTGAATCCTGGTGTATGGCAGCTGTTAATTGATTCCACACTTCTGCAAATTATTTCTATAGTGTCAGTACTGAGACAGATAACTAGAATGCACATTCTGACCAATTGTTCTCAAAAGCAATGTAATCCATTTAGCATTGTTTTTATGATTAGTTTTTTTAGTAAAAGGTTTTACTTAAAAAGTAGGTGAGATATTTCTTGTTTATATATTAAGTGGAAATAATTAGCAAAATATTAAGTTTGAAAATGTTTGAAAGTAGAAACAAAGAAAAATCTCAGGATGTTTAACCTATTAGTAAAAGCTAAGTGTTTATCAATGTAGCTCAATGAACAGTAAGATTAAAATATAGTTATTTTATTTCTCCCTTTGCCATTCTCTAAATCAAACTATATGATATGAATCAAACTATATGAAAACTCAGTCAAAATAAAGGAGGACAAAGCCATTTCTACTGGTAGCCCAATTTTCCTATCTGTGATGTTCTTGATGTAACAAAAAACTATGAAACAAACTTATGACCTAAATATTTGTAGATTAGCAAGGGATACATAAAATTGCTAGTTTTGTTCAGCGGTTCCTTCTTTTTCCACGTTATAACTCTTTTCCCCACACAAATTCAAATTAGTCCTTGAAAGCTGGAATGCTGAATTTTTGCTGAATTGCTTGTGTAAAAAATGTGAATCTAAAGTAATTGTATTTTTTCATGTGTCTGTACAATCATGTCAAGTTCAAAGCGAAGTTGTTATCAGTGGTGAATTTAATTATCTTAGTGTTTTGTTAGTACAGATTTCCTTTCATTCTGTTGATACCAGCTTGCAGTCAGTGAATTTACATTTTCAGATAAAATCTAATAGAGATCAACATCTGCAGTATCACTCTCATGCCTCAGTAAATTTTACTATCATCATTGTAAACTTAATTCATTATTGTTTGTAGATACTTAGCTAGAAGGTATTTTAATGGTTCAAAATATGGTTGCTGTAAAATAGAATTTGTAAGGCATGGCTGAAATGAGAAATTAAATAATGTCTAAGATGAACTTAGTGAATTGCTTAGGTAGCTGAGCATTCGATGTATTTCAGGGCAGCCTATTTAAAACTATAATGGTCAAGAATTGAGATATGTTTTTATCAGAGTAGGCTGTTTAAATGAACTAGCTTGCAAATCATGCACCCTTTTTCTTTTAATCATGGTTTGGTTTTTTTTTTTTTTTTGCGGAGGGGGATGAGAAACAAAGGCAAGGGGAACAGACAAATCAGAATATTAATCTAGTATTAAACTAGATAGCATAGAAGAACTGCAAAAAGAGATCTCGGTAAAAACTGGACTTGCTTAGAAGTCAGAAAAAAGCTAATTTTTCAATAAGCTGGAGCCATAGCTGCTTGGGAAAGTGTGCAGAATAATTTCTCATGCACAATGTGACTCAGCAAAAGCAAAAGTTATAAGCAGAGAATGAGAAAAGGAATTAAATCAATACCAGCTAGTCTCTTAAAAACACTTCCAAAAATAGGTGAACATTTTGCAGATTCTTCAGTATGGCAAAGGAAGTCTGTGGAAATGCTTTTGTAAAAGAATGTAACGGTGAGAAAGCAGGACCCTTCCTGAGAAAGGCAGCCGGATCTTAATTTTGCACAGCAAATTTTCTGGGTTCATTGCACTCACTGGAGTTTTGGTTGCGAGGTCTGGAGTGTGTTCAGCTCACGTTGTTGCAGCCTAGGAACTTCTTTCAAGGTATCATGATATATCACGATAGTGTTTTATCTCCTCCCTGTCTTACAAATAGGTGACTTAGGTCTTACAAGTAGGTTACTAACACTCAGTTTTCAAGTAGTTGATGATGGCTCAGGCCCACTGAGCCCTTACTATTTTTTAATTGACCCAAAACTTCTTATTTATAAAAATTTCCAAGTAAATGTGGATTAATTCGGATACCCATATGTTTGAATGTATCTTAGAATATTTTCTTGAAAGTTTTCTCCAGTTCAAATCTGTCTTCTGTTGGTCTGAGAACAAGATGAGTGTCCAGGAAGATCTGAGATCTACTTTTGACTGTGATATAAATACTTTATATTTTGCAGTGTTTTTGAATATCTGTGGCTTCTGAAATGTGATACAGACTTACCTTTTAAAATTCCCTTTTCCTCACTATGCTGGGGTTAATTTTTAAAAATCTAAATCAAAGCAGGAGAGTGGTTTGTCTTCAAGGAAGACTACAAATGAATGTCAAAGACTTTCAAGATATTTAGTTCTGTTATTGAAATCAGAGCCATCAGAACAGAACAGCTGTCTTACATTCTTCTATGCCATATTTTAAGTACTTCCTGTTGTAGTGTGAGGGAGTTGAATAATATAACTTTATGAACAGGACGTCAGGTTACAGTCAAGCTATTTGATTTTTCATAATACTAGTGATACCTGTAGTGCAGCTCAAATAAGTTTTCCATCAGTATAAGGTTAAGAGGTGTGTTTAAAAGACCAAATGTATGTGTTGATAAATTACAATAAAAATAAATATATGATGATAATTAGTAGAAAATAAGTTTCAGTTTCTATATCTGAAAAATAATATTTATAGAATGTGCCTGACAAAGACATTTGTGGAAGTTCTACAGTTTTCTAACCATAACAGAGATTTTATTTTACTGTTGTTTCAAAGAAGGAATAATGACAATGGCCTGGAGGATTTTTCAGTGGTCTGGTAACCTTTTCAGAAAAGGCGGTAATCCTTCTGACAAGAGATATATAGTGCTTAGTTGAGCTGGCAGTTGGAGAGTGTGTATCTCAGCTGTTGACACACATTTAAAGTTCTCTTAACTTTTAATGTTCCTGGAAAGTCCTGGGCAGGCAGGAGTAGTAATTTTTCATGATATATCTAGCTGATGGTACATGAGGAAAGGCAATCTTAAGGTGTCTTTAAGGTAGTTAATGGCGAGAAATGGATTAGACAAAGGCTCATGAAGGTGAGTGAGAATTAGCTTGTGATCTAAAAATAACAGCAGATTTTTAATAGTAGTGAGTCGCCTGAAGTTTTCACAAGTACTATTCCTCCTATTGTGATTTAATAACACTGATTAAAAATGTATAGCATATATTATACAAATGTGTTTGTAGCAGCTATTTTTAAAATGAAAAAAAAAATGCTGTGCTAAAGGTGGGCTAATTGTGGTGTGATAATCAGTAAAGAGAATGACAGGCTTGAATTTTGGGTGGTATGATGACTGGATGAGCCTGTACAGGTACCGTTAATTTATTTCTGATGGGACAGGATTACAACTTCTGGCATTTGATCCTAGTAATGAAGTTAGATCCCTTCAGCAGGGATGAAATTAATTAGGGAGTTTGATAGTCCCAATCAAGATAGGTCAGAAATTAAATTAGTTACTTTTATCTATCGGGTTGCTTTCTCTGAAGAAGAAGGTTTCATTTCCAGGAAGGTCCTTATTCTTGCATATGGCGTAGTAGTTGCCACATGCAGCACACCTGTGTAAAGCTTTTTCCTCCATGAAAGGTTGAAACAGACTGAGGACCCAGCTGATCTTTACAAGACTGTCAGCCATAGGTGGTGTTCCTATATTCATATCTTAGCAAAATAATGGAGGAAAGGCAATGACTGACTGTGATAAATGTAACAGACAAGGTTAGAAAATGTTTGTGTAAGAGGTATAAGAACAGAATGCTAAACGGGCACACCCTCCTCTCATTAACATAGTTCATACTAGGAAAAAAGGTGGATTTTTAGTAAATCTTGTGCCCGTTCCTCAGATGATGTGTTTTCCTGATAGAAGTACATTTGCTTCAGCAAAGTCTACAATAAGTATTTTTACTTATATAGAAATTCAGTCTTTTTATCCCCTCAGCCTTTCCCCCCATGACTTTGTAGCAGCAATATTTCTAGAAAAGATTTGTCCACTGTTCTTGGAAACATATGAGGACACTGTGACATGGAGTCATATATACACACACATATGTATATGTACAACTGTTCTGTTGTTTATGTTACTATATATACATGTATGCAGATGTTTAATCCTGAAGAATATGTCCACTCAGTCTGATGCATGTGTGATTTGTCAAACTAGATTCTGTATGGTTTTGCATGTTATACAATCCATGATGGAGTTGATTCTATATTTCTGGTTTTAGACTTACGAAACTCTGTTTGTGTCACATTAGAACGATTCAGCTTGAGTGCCCAGTAGCAGAATTCATACAGTTTTTGTTAAACTTAAAGAGGTTATGATTTGTGTTGTTACTAATATGACACTTTGATAAGAGAAATAGGAGTCTCAGCTTCACCATAAGCAAACAGGCATCCAAATGATGCTTATATTACTTGTCATGCTTCACAGGAAGAGTTGCATTTTTGCAAGACTGAATTAGTTTCCTCATTTGCAGATGCCGTTTTAAGGCTAAAGTACTTTAATAGTTACAAGGCAAGACTGGGTCCAAATCTTTCAAGCACGGTTTAATGACCCTGTATGATACCTAAGAGAGGATGCCAATTTGCCAGTCACCGCCCTGCGCACACTCTGCTCAGACTGTTGTGGTTTTCCCTTAACGAGCAGAGAGACTGCCATTTCCTTTCTGGCTGTGAGAAGAGCGTTTTCTCTCCTACTGTCTAGGCAGAGCTGTCTCTACTTTCCTGGGCACCAAGGAGAGCTTGTTTTTCCTTCTCCCCTTCGCTAAGTTGAAGCCTTTCCTTTCCTTATCCCTTCTAGGACAACAGTTGCAACAAAGAGGCTGGATCTTTGCTCTCCTTTTTGCTGTCCTTCCAGACACTAGGCAGGATCTTCTCGTTGCTGCCTGCAAGGCTGCCCTTTGGTATCAGTGACAATCAGGGAGGGCAGAAAACATTTTCAAAGGGATCTTAATTATAAAGATAGAATTAGATACAAAATGAAAGGGCTGATAACGCAAAAATAGGTTCATGTACATATTTTCATTACTTAAAGCTTGAGCTGATCTATCTTATCCCAGAGCAGGCCCACCTCTCAGTCTCTTTTATCCACATCTGGGATCTTTGCTCCAGTTTCCTGCAGGTAACTCCTTCAGATCCATCTGAGGTGAAGAACTAAGTAGAAATCTGGACATGTCTGGAGGTAGCATTTTAAATGCCCATTACCTTGTTAGAATTGATAAAGGCAGGATCTGAAGCTCCAGTTAGTTTTTCCCCATGAATCACTATTCCGTTTAATTGATCCCTTCTAATCAAGAAGCAAACAATGTTGTATAAAACAAATAGAACATATAACACCCATAATATATTCCAGAAACATCCTCTATTAAAATATTGCATACAATAAAATCACGCGCTTCAGTCAATCATTTGTCAGTGTCAGGAAAGAATACCTGTTGATAATTCTGGTATCTGGCTGGTGTGTCTTGCTCAAATGCTTAGACTAATACAATTGCCATCTCTATAAGGATGGGAAGAATTTTTTTTTGTCAAGTCAGACAGGCAGGACTTTGAAGCTCTTTCCTTTCTTATGCAACACACAAAAAATTTTGTTGTCTGACTTCAGCTCTTCTGAATTCATCTGATTTAGACAAGTGCTGCCATTGGATCTTTGTCTGTCCTGTTTCCTGTCGTTGGCACAAATGATAGTTTTGTGGGAACTGAAATGTATGTTTTCAACCAATAATGGCTGCTAAAAGATCAAACTGAATGGTCTATCTAGCCTTAATTTCTATGCTGATTATAAAAAAATAGGAAATAGGAGGATATGGTCAAGTTGTATCGCTGTAAAATGATTACAAACCATTCTAAAATTTTGATACTTTTAAAGAGTTATGACTACAAAGTAGCATAAGTATTTATATTCTATATTTTATATTGTATTAGTATTTTTCCTTTAAAGCTGGTTTTTATTTAAACTGTACATCATAAGCAGATTTGTAGTATGATATACTTTCTTTAGTTTAGTATAGAAAATGTGTGAGCACATTCACAAATAAATGCAATGAAGTGATTTTATTTTTCCATCAGCTGATCATTTTATCATTTAATTATAACTAACTGTGTATTTGTGCTACAAGAAATACTGACAGAATTCTCTTTCTTCTGTCTTGACATGATTATTTAGGAAAAGAAGCCCATCAATATCAAGAGAACAGAACAGAAGATACGACCAAAGGGACGAGAGAGACGAATATTCACAGTATGCTACATCAGACAGTGCGATGCCCAGGTCACCATCAGATTATTCAGATAGGCGGTCACAGCGTGGGCCTCAGTTATATGAAGAACCTGAACTGGGTGATTATAGAGATTCCAACAGAAGGAGTCGCAGGCGTTCCAAGGAGTATCCGGTAGAAGAGGAAGATGCACAAAATAGGGAAGAATATGAGAGGCAGCGAAGGGAAGAGGAATACCAGGCACGATACCGAAGTGATCCTAATTTGGCTCGTTATCCAGTCAAGCCACAACCATATGAGGAACAAATGCGTATCCATGCTGAAGTGTCCCGAGCACGTCATGAACGGAGACATAGTGATGTCTCATTGGCAAATACTGAGTTGGAAGATTCTCGGATGTCTGTGCTGAGGATGGAACGTCCGTCAAGACAAAGATCAGTGTCTGAGCGCAGGGCTGCCATGGAAAATCAACGTTCATACTCTATGGAAAGAACTCGAGAGGCTCAGGGACCAAGTCCCAATCGTCAGAGGACCACAAATCACAGCCCTCCTACACCTAGGAGGAGTCCAATTCCTCTGGAAAGACCAGACATGAGGCGCTCTGATTCATTAAGGAAACAACACCATTTGGATCCTAATTCCGCTGTACGGAAAACAAAACGTGAAAAGATGGAGACCATGTTACGGAATGATTCACTCAGCTCAGACCAGTCGGAATCTGTCAGACCTCCACCACCAAAGCCCCATAAAACAAAAAAGGGAGGTAAAATGCGACAGGTTTCATTAAGTAGCTCAGAAGAAGAATTGGCATCCACTCCAGAGTATACGAGTTGTGACGATGTAGAGATTGAAAGTGAAAGTGTTAGTGAAAAAGGTAAGATTTCTAATTGTTTGACTGTTTCAATATATAGATGTGTCTTAGTTTCCATTACATTGTATGTTTATTTTACCTATTAGAATTGATTTCAACCACGTATCTACAGCCCTTCACAGGTGATTCAAGGTTGGGGGAGTTGTTTTTTTTCTGATTTTGTGTTTTATTTACTTAAATCTAAATGTAATGATTTATGTGGAAAAGAACATCAGAGCTACTAGAAGTATTTCAGTATGTTATAAGAAAAAACATGCCTATTGAAAGCCTGTTCATTAAATCTGCAAAGTATCTAAAGCTGGGCTGTCATATAAGGCCACGGTTTCATGTCCATTAATACCAGATTTGCATACTGCTGGATCACAGTGAGTGCATATTTGATCTGGATCAAGTGTGGGCGCATGACCGCATTTCTGTTGAATTAACTAGAGCACATGATACAGAGCTTATGCCAGTTTCATGCTGGCTGCTGCAGGTTAAAGAGCATCTGATCTGCAAAAAAACCCAACCCTGTTTGTATTAAGTTAACCCATCCAAGTTTTTAAATAAATTTAAAGTTACTGAAGCAGTTTATACCAATAGAGGTTTCTTTTTGCTATGGGGCTATGGTGCTTTTTGGTTTTAGTGCTTTTTAGGATTCATGATGTTAGAGTTACTCCATTGTCAGAAAGAAAAGCTAAGATTAACTGAAGTTATTCCCAACCTATCCAAAGGTAATGTGCGATTTAAATGTGAAAGCATTGGGGACTATGAATTTAAACAGAATCAAATGAATTATATTAGCTTGCTTACTTCAGGTATGTTGTTGGTCTAAAGTATGATAGTTATAAACTGTTTTCAGTTATTATTCATATGCTAGTGAACCTTTACTAATTCTCATGAATGGTCATCTGCTGTTGTGGATTGGGATTAGAAAATTTGCTACTATTTATTGTTAATATTGCTATCAAATTGGTTCTGAAGTGAGTAATTAATTAGAGTTAGTGAAATAACTCTGAATTTTCATATGTCAATAGCAGCAAACATGGTCTGATAAATAAGGACCAAGATAGAGACATGGAAGGAAATTCCTTCAGGTCAAAGTAGGCAGTTACATGCCCTTAGAGGAAACAACTGTGATGAAACCTTGATCCCCCCCTCAGTCTTCCTGATGAGCAGAAACACTTCTATCAGCTTCAGAGTGTTCACAGTTTTGTTCTTAGTAGCAACTTTGAGGAAAATAGACCAAATCAATATATGGGAAGTAGTAACAAAGTGTTTATTTAATGAAATTCAGCAGAGGAAGCATAGTATACAGAATAATATACAAACAACATATTTTTTGTACACAGAACATAGAAAACATATACATTTAAACTATACTATACAAACATGTTAGATTGTCTGCTATAATAATCTGACAAATTATAGCTTTCACTTAAATAATTTTGTATTTTAACTGCCAAAGAAAATATTGTTGTTGATAACAATAGTTAATTATAAAGACAGTGTCATGTCTGTGCTGCTTTCTGAGGTAGTGAATGAAGCTAAATTGAGCATGTATTTTATAAATGAATGAAAAAAAGTTTGCAAAATTTTGCAGGAAAAAAAAAATGCTCTGTTTTATCTTTTGTTAATCTTGACTAAGCAACTTTCGTGACATATAGAGCATAGCTGTGTCAGCATGGCCCAGTAGTGGCCTGTGGCTGGAAACAGTGTGGAGGGCAGCCTTGGTTTTTCATAGAGGAAGACCGCAACTGCTTGAACTGGGGAAGAGGTCTGACTGCTTCTGGCTGTGCCTGCTTCCAGCCTGAGCTGAGAGCCCTGTTTCTGTCCTTCCTGATGGGCTGGGAGGCAGTGGCCGTGCATGGAGCAGGCACCCATCCCTGCAGCAACACCTGTACCCAGAGCCAGAGCCAGCTGGTCCAGCCTCAGCAGCCCTGGTCACATTATCGGATGATATCCTCAACCACATTCTTACTTCTCCCCCACTCTTTAACCCCTGGAACAGAAGCTCCAGAAAAGGATTTGTTTGAGTGGATTTGGGAAGATTTGGCTTCTGCTAGGCATGGGGGAGGAGAGAACAGATCTGCTGGGATGAAGAGGTAGAGGGGCTCTCACCACCTGGATCCAGCCTTCACAGCTGCTATAAGTAGACCCACAAAGTCCTATCTCAATCTTTTTATTTTTATGAATCTCTCTTACCATGTAAAACAGCCTGCACTTCATTAATACCATCAAAAGAAATCCAGCACAATAACCCCCATCAGTTTTCCTTGTATTGCAATGCATTGTTTCCTTAATTGATAAAATACAATAAATTTTTTTAAACACCTCCTATAAAATCAAGTTTCTCCTCCTCCTAATTGCTTGTTTTCTGCCCTTCAGAAACTCCCCAGAGGTGAGGATTTCTCAGCTGTCCTTTTAAACCATGTACAAGGTCTGTTTGGCCAAAGATATAATGCTAAATATAAAACATTTGGCCTTGGAGTGATGAAAGGTGGCAAAGTTAGAATGAGAATTTGGATGCAGTAAAATGAGTTCTCCAAAAGAGGAGAATATTTTTTTTCTCCATCTCTTTCTCTATGGAGAACCCATTTCTTTTCACAGATTCTGAAAATAAATATTAACAACTGTTCAGCTGTGAGGAGCAGCCTGGGCCTGAGCTGCAGGAGTGGCTGTTCACTGAATTACAGCTGAAATTTTACAAGGCCCCGATATTGGTTTTGAGAAACTAGTCTGAAAATTGTGAATTATCTGAAAATGTAGGAAAAATCATAGTCACATGTTCTTAAAAGGGCTGAAAGTTTGCTTTTTTAAGCTTATCTCCAAATGAAAAGGAATTATATGTGTATATGGTTGAAACATATATGCATATGAAGTGAAGATCATAGAATCATAGAATGGTTTGGGTTGGAAGGGACCTTTAAAGGTCATCTAGTCCAGGCCCCCTATCCATTTCATTTTAAAAGTCCAACGAAGACATGGAACAGCTGCTGGATTAAGAGCTCTGGGAAGAGCATCAGTTATTGCTGAATGCCTGTGACTTCAAGTATTTGGGTCTGATCTCATAAACATAAAGATCATAATGATGCATTTTAAAATGTTCTAGATTTTGTTAAATTTGCCAATTTTTTTTCTCAAAACTATCTCAGTTTACTTGATTCAGTTTCAGGGTTCTGAGAAACATGGTTTATAAAATAAGAACAGTTGTGATGTTAATTGCAGTAAGCATTGAACCATGTCACCTACAAAGCTCCAAATGAAGTTATGTTTTTTGTGGTGTGCAGGTTAGACCAAGCTATCTCCATTGCTTGTCCAATTTAAGTGCCTACTGTTGTGAGGGAATACTAAACCATTTTTTTATTTGCATTTGCAGTTAGAAGTTTGTGAGGAATAGGCCTCAGGGCAGGGCAGGTTTGAGAGGGCCCCCATAATTTTTCAGCCAGCATGAGGCAGATGTGAGGCAGAGTGCTACAGGCTTGTGTTGCGTGTCTACAGGCTTTCCAGGTAGGATTAGAAAAATCAAAATGGCAATACTGTCACACTTGCAGTCCACTGAAGTGCCAGCCTGAAGAGATTTGCTACAGCCATGCTCAGGAAACCCAGTGGTCGCTGGGGCTGTCATACCCCTGCTCAGAACATAGGAAACAGAGAGGTGACCGGGACTGGAGCTGGAGTTCCTTCTGTTCCTTCCCCAAACATTTGGTAGTCCTGGATGTCCTGCGATTCTTTACAAGTTTCTCAAACTCCAGGGTTCCAGCAAGAGACAATCTCTACATGGAAAAAGAGAATTCATTCAAGGAAATCTAGGCATGTGATAGCTCTAAATACTGCTCTAATTTGCTCTAAATATAAAGTAGGACATAGTAGAGTTTCCAGTGGTGGTAAACAGTTCAGGCACATACCGTGCTTCTAGCCGCCTTCCAGAGCACCTGGCGAGAGGTATCTGTTTGCACAGACGGTGACTGACATCTGATGTGGGCGGAATCGGTGGTGGGAAAGGCAAATGTGTCTGCGTTTTGTCAGAGGTGCAGTTCTTAAGTTTAGTGCTTCCTTTTCCTGTTATTTTATTAAAACATGATAGCTAGATGAATGCCCATATTTATAACAGAAACTTGTATGCGTAACGTGGATAGAGAGGCTCCAGTGATCTCACACGCCTCAATGTCTCCGTGTTGTTGATCGAAAGCTGTGGAGCGCAGGCTGTGTGAGCAGAAAAGTGTGTGTGCAGGACAAGGGGTTTAATATGCTGTTCTTTGTCACTAAGTGCATTGAAAACATGGAAATATAACCTTGTCTTGGCTGTGTGATGATCATTTACAAACATGACTAACACCACTTTTTCATTACGGAAGTTAAAAAGGTCCTCATGTCTGGATCAGCTTGCAGTACCTACTTGTTTATTGCAATATTGAAACCAACCTGGTAGGAATACACTTTAGTTTTTGCCAGAGAATAAAGTCTGTTTGGATACAATATTCTTTTGTCACGGGTTAAAAATGTATGGTAGCTCATGGTGTGAGGAGCAGCAAGCACACTTCCTAAGTGCTACTGCAAGCACAGTGCATTTCGTACATGGGCAGAGAGGCCAAGCAACTGGGATATCGTCACAGTACTCTCACTTTTAAATGCTAAGGGACCTGATTTCAATCCTACTTGTGCCAGTTTCATACATTTTCAGCAACTTTGGCTGCAAAGTTACACTGAGCTAAATTAGATCAAAATGAGGTCATTGTTTCTAAAATTTGCTTCATTCAGGTTAGTGAGTTCCTGAAAGTCTAACTTCACTGGAACAAATTATACTAGAAGGCAAAATTTCAGGACTGAGCTGCAGACTTGTCTTGAATGCAAGAGACTTTGAAATCCCACACAGTTTCAGTATTTAAAGTATGAATTTAAAGTCTCAGAATTTAAAGTATGAAATTTTGAGTAGTCATAAAGAGAATAATTGATTATTTAAAACACTGAAATATTTGACGTGTTTTATTAAAAGCCAGGTTTGAGAGAGTAAAAAAATTTCTCATTATTATTTCAATTAATATTGCAGTGTAAGAGAAGGTGTTTTGCATTTGTAAAGAAATACTCCTTTCCCATAAAGGCCTCTAAATCTTATTTAAGGAAAATGTGGTTTGAATGAATAAAGAGTTTGACTGGAAATTCAGAATTTTATTTTTCTATTTCTCTTTTTTTTTTCAGCTTTCTCCTATGAACTCCCTCTATTTTAAGTGCAAAGATAATAAATATTAAGAAATGAGAAATATTACACTTTTCTCCTTATTTGTGTTTGAGCAATAATAAAGATATTGCTTTAAAAGTACTACTTACAACTGTGAATGAGAAGTATCTTACTATTTTAAAATACTAGTATTGGCTGTGATAGAATTTTCCAGCAAAAATATTTTTCGTAGATGCATAGATGGTAACAGAACTAGAATGTTTAAAGCTACAGAGATTTCTAATAGTAAAGAATGCTTTTTAAAATATTTTTACCAAACCTTCTCCTACTTAAACACTTGTATGTTAGAAGATAAAGGGAAGGGATGTGATCTTCTACAGCATTTAGAAGAAATCTATATTGCATAATATTTAAAATTTGCAGTCACTTAAACCTAGCGTAAGCCAATAATATCCCTCACAGAAAGAGCCCTGCCTTTTCCCAGTTCTTGGCTGTGTAGTCACATCCCTTGCGCTCTGCTGGCAGAAGCATTCAGGCAGGTACACACTGCATCAAGCCAGGAAACTTTTGTGGAGTAACACTAATTAGGCAAAAAGATGGTAAATATTAACATTTGAAGCTTCTTGATAAAATTATATTGAATGTCTTCTTAGATATTATAGTGCATGCTGAAAAGATAATGTGTAACTGATTATGCCTTATCAGAATCTGAGGATAAAGAGCGATTTGCAGAAATAAGGAAGAAGAAATATTTTCATATAATAGTCAGAGAAGAAAGAATGTTTTCTCGTAAGTGAACATGAATAATTTGATAGCACTTTGATTCCAACAAAAAATCTAATACTCAATTTTATTGATTAAAATCTTGACTAAATTACAACCTGAACCTTCTATATGCAAATATACATGAACCATTAAGACTGCAATTCTTTAATCATGTTTCCTTTTACTCTGGGACTTTGCTGTAACTACAGCTACAGCAGAAGTGTTGTGCAGGCACCAGATTAATTCTCTCCTGATATGATGTAATGGAAGAACTATCAGTTATTACTAAAGTATTTTAGTGCAGTATTTCTAGTTATTTATGTTTCCAGATGAGATTAAGTTGACTATTAACAGGACAATATTATTTTAAATATTTTTAATTTAGGGGTAAATTTTTATAATTGAAACTTATCTGCAGTTTAACTTTATATTTTTAACACTAACTATAAGATGTATTTTGCCCTGGAAATTGTCAAAAATTTATATTCTGAAGATTTTTTTTCTTTTTTTCAGTTGAAACTGTGAACTGTTGAATTGTTCAGATGACCATTCTTAAAAGTATTGTTAAAAAGCATTATAGCTTTCTCTGACCACTTCTTAATCTGTTTTTCAAATTTAAATATAAAACAAAAGACACTTCTTTTATAATTTAAAAATAATTTTCCATTATCCTTTCACATCTTGGCAGCTGGAATATTTGCAGAATAAACTCAGTTACTATTCATTGACCTTCTACTGTAAATAGCAATAAAAGAAATTACTGTCCAAGCATGCCTGGAAAGGGATTGATCCTGTGAAATGCAAGGTTTCCTATGGAGGTAGTTCTTATCTTATCCACCCTGATCCGCTTACTTCTAATCAAATTTTCAGTTTAACTAAGTTAGAAACTTGAGACTTGTGGTCTGAGTCTGGCATCAGAAATAAGTGCTATTATTTCATAAAGATTTGGCAGAGATGAGCCAAAATGGAGACCTGCCGGATTCTGTGGAAAACATTTCAGTTCTTTACATACCAAGGTAGAATAAAAAGCTATAGTGGAATTTTTCTCTCAAGTTTTCAGAATATTTAGCTAAATACTGCAATGTTTTTAGTCTTTTCACAGAGGAATCCTAGCAAACAGAAATAATAAGAGCAATAAAAATGACATGTAATGTCTCCACAATTCATACAGCGTTATTTTATTCACTTTGATGAAATCATTATTCTTCTAGTAAAACAAAACACTCAAACCTATCTGTCACAGATCTAATGACTGGATTAGACTCACTGTCATTTTAAATTATGTTAGTGCTTTCCTATAAAATATTTAAACTGATTTTGCAGGTAGTTTTGCTACTTCCCCAATTAGCTATCAGAAAATAAAAGAGCTATTGTCAAATAATTTTACTTACTTTATTTGAAAAAATACTTAGTTAGGAGTATTGTATCAACAATATGGTATGCATTTTTTACATTTTCTTTAAAAACATAAACATCTTTCTTGTTCTACTGTTGGTTTTGTGTATATTTCATTAAGGATAGGATAATCAGAAAGGAAGAAGTAGAGAAATGGAACTGGAGGAGGAATAAGCAGAATGGGCTGTACATAGGTCATTCACCTGAAAACTGGGTCCCTAGGATGCTCTGCCCTTTAGCCCTGTTCCCCAGGCTTCCCCAAATGTGCCACCCAAGACGCAGAGTAGTCGGAGCTGGTCCTTTGATGAAGGCTATAGTGCAAGTATGAGGGGTGAGCTTAGGGCAGGAACCATCACTTCTACAATCCTAGAGAAATCTGTCCCCATTTTTGAGTCAGAGCCCTGAGAAGGTGGCCAAATTTTTCAAAAGGAAGAAGCACTGCATCTCCCCACTACCCCACCAGAGAAAATCGACTTGCCAAATGATGAGTGCCTTTGACAATCAGGCCACCTGATTTATTGTTTTAGGAGCTGAATTTTACCCTATTTGTGAAAATTCTAGCAAACTTTTCCCCACTGTAATATTTTATTGAATATGTATTTAAAACACTATAAATGTATTTGGACATTTTTAGTGTCTCTCATTAATTTCAAAGGATCATTTGTCCCATGATGATCCACTGTTTTGATATTAAAATCCTAATTTTAGGGGCAAGATAGAAAAAAATTGTTGTAATGATAGTTGAGCAAATATTAAATAAAACTAATTGAAGAGAATTGGGTCATTGCAGTCTTTCAAATTGGTGCTCGGTAGTTCAGTTGTAAAGTTGCATTGAGAAATTTATTTTGCCTTGGGAGGCAAAGTACGTACATCTCTCCTAAGACTGAAGTTTTATGCTAATGTATACACTAACATTTTCACCTTTTCTATTGAACTAATCCTGTTTGTCATGGAAAGGTTAAAGACTATTGCACAGAGACAACAAAGACAAGAATAATGTTTAGCCTAGCATTGTTTTTTCTTGCCTATAAATCATCACTTTTTATTTATAAATTCTCTACATGGATTTGAAATATGAAAACATTTAAAAATTATAATTTATAATTTATTTCTTAAAATACTTATATAAGATGAATAATGTTCCACTGTTAAAATTTTTACATCTTAGAGCATCCAGATGTGTTGAGGACAAAGCGAGTCTGCAGTCTTTTGGTCCTAACTATCAGGAGATTTGGTTGGGCGTTGTTACATGTTAAATGAACCATTACAGGATAAAAGAGAGGGAAAAAAGGAGAGAGATCACATCAAAATCTAACTGAGTTCCTTGTGGCATGATTGCCATTACTTACACAGTAGCCTTCTCCCACTTTATAAAATCCGTCAAAATATTGATATTATTTAGTGGTGCTTTTTCTCTTTACTGAATTTGTAAATTTTCTCTGATGTTGATTTTTTACCTCTCCTCTTTTTTGAATCCATGTAGTTTAGATATGAATTGATTCATCATGCTGCAGTGCTTACAGGCTTTCAGACTTAAACAAACTTTTTAAACAATTTCAGTGAATATTTAACTGAAAATAAACTTACCAAACTGTCATAGATACTGTAGGAAGTCATACATATCTCATTTCTTTGATTTACCTCATTGATTAAGTAACTTGTAAAGGAAAATTTGAGTAGCAATTATGAGCATGGAGATGTACATTGTGAGAGAAGGGTGTGTGGTAATCCAGGTTCTGGTTTATGTCTCATCTGTTTCAATGGAGAAGTGATTTTAATAGCCTGTATTCATGCAGCAGTATTCTCTATGTTAAGATATTCCTTTGGGATGTGTAAAGACAGATGAACTGAATGAATAGGTACATAAAAACGTCTCTGCCACACACTGTAGTTTAGACCAGATTGAAGATAGTGATTCTTATGGAAATGTACTCAGATCAATGGTATTCTGGAGAAGCATTCTTTAAGAAATAGTTAGTGTTTATACTCTCAGCCTTTCTGAACATTTAGATTATTAATATCTTTTAGGGCCATAGTTATATAATCTGTTTACTTGGAAAATGGAAATATATGGACATTAGTTACATAATCTAAATAAGAATCAAATAAAACTTTTCATCACAAATCTCTGACTATTTACTGTTACACATATTTATAGGCCATTTTTATATACATCTGTAATAACAAGGAAAGACTTGGCTTCTGATGCACTGTGTGAGGTGTCTAGATACTATATGATACCTTGTCTAAGAAGTGACTGCATGCAGTATTTCTCATCAGATTTTATAATTCTAAAAAATTTTAGCATTTTTTCTGCATATTGTAGTTTTGATTTTAAATTTTTTCTAAGTTCGGTTCTGAATATCTGCTAATACTGAGATTTTCCTTTGAAAATCTTCCTGTTCTGTTTTCATCCTGCAATTTTAATACACTCTAGAAAAGAGAATTAGAACAAAAAGCTTTTTTTTTTTTTAAGCTAGCATATTGATGAGTTGAAGGAATTTAATTTGTTCTTGAAAGGTTTTGACTGATGAAGGCCACCAGAATTAGGTTTGATCTTCAGACTAATCATCCGAGAACAATTTAAAAGGCTGCTGTTGTCTCTTCAGTGTAGAAAATACATTTAGGAGACTGAAAGTTCCTTGTTTTCAGTCATAAGTAATCCATTGCCTCGTATAAATCACTGCGACTCTTTACAAAAGCCAAGGCCGGTCAGCAGTTGAAATCTTCATAGATGTAAGTCAGTATAACTAAGCCTAGCCACAGCAGGTTTTCTGTGATTTGTTTTGTGTTAGCAGTATTGCAAAAAAAGGATAAATCCAATCAAAACCAGGAATTTCATCTTAAAAGTATAAAATTATCCCAGAAACTAAGGTCAATAGAGTGTCTGAACCAACTTAAAGTCCTCGTTAAAAGCTGAGAAGACACCAAGTGCTAGTGTCTCATGTTAAGCACTGAGCAGACAGAGAACATGAGGTTTTGTCCCAAAGCGTGGTCCAGTAAGGCGAGATGGGGTGAACTGGCAGCCCATCGCCATCCTGAGTGACAGCCCATTGCTCGTCCTCTCTCGTGCTCAGCGATCTGGGCCAAATCCAATATTTACCCGACTTCTAGTGAGCCAGTTTAGGTCACTACACTGCTACAAAACTAAACCATTACCACAAATGAACACTTTTCTTTCACCTTAGTAAGCTGAAGAGTTACTGTGGTATTTTGTGCTGTTACCAGACCTTCACAAAGACACTCTCCTGGCCACACTGCCAGGAGCAGCATGGAGAAGAGGAATAAGAGAACCACGTCCAGCGACAATGAGCTGTTACAGAGCTCGGCCATCTAACAGACCACGTTTGCGCTAAGCAGTAAATAACAGTATGACTTTCGAGCAACACTGGCAACATCATAGGCAAAAATGCAAGTTTTGAAAGGTGATAAATGTGACAGCTTGAGAGGTGACAGAGTAGGTGAGAACCTCTTGGAATTTCTGTTTACCTAAAATTGAAACCACGTATCTTATCTAAAGACGGGGCTGCACTGCAGTCCATAGTGTGCGTGCAGCTCGTGCTGACAGATGAGAGCTGCTTCTGAGGGCAGTCGTTAAAGTACTGATGGTGTGGGAGCTGCAGAGAGTGCTGACTGCGGAAACCCTGGGTCGGTATTCAGGTGATGAGTCTGTGCTGAGCTGCTGTGCCTGTGCCCTCATCTCTACAGAGGCTGACTACTGGTGTGCAGGTACCCTGTGAGATAAGTGGCTTTTCAGCCCTGGCCTCTGGAAGAGGATGACTTCTCTAAGCAGTAAGCTTGAGCAAATAAGAATCTGTTACGGCACCTTTGTAACTGGAGAAAAAGCATCTATGAAAATGGCAATACTGTGTGGTACTGCTATAGATTGAATTCACAAAGTTATATGGTTAAGGCAAACTTCGTACCAGAAAAATGTATCATATGCTCAGTGGTGTTGCCTTTTTCACTAATAGTTCTCCATGAGAAAGAAAAAACGCAGTAAAAATAGATATACAAGTTGGCATCTTGACATGATTCCCGTTCAGCATTCTTGGAGCGTGATTTTCTGTTTTTTTTCCCACTCCCTTTTATCTGTACAAAGTGACTGAAAAGTGACTGTAGAACGTTACCATTCTGATTTGCTAACATTAACACCTTCCTTGTATTCACTTTACAGTAGGTCAGGTGACTAGACAAGATGCATCTCAGTGGAAGATAAAAGCTTCATTTTTCAGAAGTGCTGAAGTCTTAGTGAGCCTATGAAATTCAGTGAGAGCGCAGAGTGCTTAGACAACAGCTTTGTTCTTTTTAAATATCTAGAAAGAGACTTGTATGCAGGACCCTACCTCTCTGAGCCATTTACATGTGTGCAGTGTGTGAAATGCCATCACCCTCGGGAAGCAGTGACCCTCAGTGACTGCGCTGATACACATCACTGAGCGTTTTACAGAGCTGGGTGAAGCTGAAGTTGGCTGTTTCTCTTTATTGACAACCATAAAATGTGCTGCAAGAAGTACTCTGTAATTACATTAAGACCTCCTCAGACTTCCTACTTGGAGACTGTTTTATCATAGAATCATATTATCTGTAGTTTCTGTCTCAGTGAGACTTGGCTGTTTGTGCTGCAGTTTTCCTCGCTGGATTTGTGCTGCAGGCTGAGGTTTTTTTTTTTTTTTTTAAATCATAACAATTTATAAAAAGTAATTCAGCCATTTTGAAGGGTGAGTCCAGAGGAAAATGCCTTTTTTTCGTCCATGCTAAAACATCTAAACCACTAATTTCAAGTGATGCATCAGCTTAATTCCAGGGGTGTGCATTTCATGTCACTGCGAAAACTGGTTCAGAGTTGGCTGCGTTATAAGACTGAACAAAAATCACAGTTCAGATAGGCTTAGGAGAGAATTGCTGGTATTTAGGTGCTACTACTGATATCTGTGGATCTACTGAACTTGTTGAAGCTCCTCTGTATAACCAACTATAATATATAGGGACCTTTCCTGAGGAACTGTTAACTAGTTTTCTCCTAAATGTGTGATTTTTTTTTTCACAAATTTTCCCTGTAACAGCTCTGGACCAAGACAGTAGAATCACAGAATGGTTAGGGTTGGAAGGGACCCTCAAGGGTCATCTAATCCAACCCCTGAAAAAGTACAGGAGTACAAAAGAAAGACTGTATGTATTTGGGATTTTTGACATATCTTCCACATCCTGCTGATTCTGGGAAGTTAAAAATGGGTGACTTAGCAGAGGAAAACCACTAAACTGGGACAAGAATTCTGTGGCAGGGACAGGAGATGGAGAAACTGTCCCTGGGAGTAGATGGGTGAGACAGAAGGCTGTGGGAGTGAGAGGGGGCTGCTGACTTGGGCAAGCACAGACTGGGGCTGGGGAGCAGAGGGATGGAAGAAGAGAGGACTGGTGCTGGCCAGTGAGAATCTGGAGCTGGCAATGAGACTGGGATTGGCAGTATTAGCGGTGACATTTCACAGTTTTTTGAGCACTAGGTCTTACAGCTGTGTCTACATTTCTTGTTCTTTTCCTTGTGAGTTTTTATTATTATTATTTGAATACTAACACCAAAAAGATTTGACATGTAGAGAATATAGCTGAACAGAAATGATACAATTTTTGTTAAAATTAGCTTATTTTGATAATCTGCAAGTCCATAAATCCATTATTTATTTAATTCTCTCCTGCTTGCTCTGCTTCTCTCAAATACGTTGGTTTTTAAACTACAACAGACCTTTAGCCTACTGCCTTTCTGTTTCTCCTAACTGTTCTGTTCTTAAGAAGAGCAAAATAAATATTTTGTTTACCTAGATGTTTAACTCCATTAATGTCAGTAAAGTTATGCAGATCTGAACTGAACAGCTGGTCCAGTGTTTCTAAGACAAAAATGCTCTTGCAAGCGCTATTTCCTTAGCAGTCTTGAACAAGTGTTTATTTTACCTGATTGAAGCCCCTGCTATATGTTTTTTTCATATTAGAAATTCTTGCAGTATTCAAAATGTCTCTTGCTCAAAGGGAAGCCAAGATTGAGGAAGGAAGAAATATGCAAAGAAAAATGAGATTCATTCACGCGTAATACTTCAAGAGAAATTAAACCCTTTTCCTTCTGTCTGCACAGTTGATGGTAGATCCTTTCTGACAAGTTGAAATAAGCTCCTAACAAGATGTTTTTAACAGTTATACCAAATAATTAAAGAGCTTTGAGTGAGCGCTCTATATTAAATTCTTACTGCATTAAAGGAAAATAGTGTAATACCCTTTCAAACAACACCTTTTTCAGCCAAAGCTATGTATTGATATTTTGTTCCTAATGGAACAGATCATCATCATGCTTAAACTGAGCTCCTCCTTATATTGGTTGGGGAGAATTATATGTTTAATATTGTTCAGATAGTACTTTCTGCAATTTGCATAAGCTTGTTATCATAATTTATTTTGATTTGTAAATATATTGTTCCTTGAGTAAATTTCAACAGTCAAGGTCTCTGATACAGATGCACTAAACACATTATTAAGTTATTTCTATGGCAATAACGAGCCATAGAAGCTGTCTCTCCTGCTCACTATTACATGGTCCTTATCAGATTATAGCAATGGGATCAGCAAGTTCACAAAGCAGAACTTCAGATATTGAATTCTGTGAAATAAGTTTCAGTTATCTTTTGAGTTTGTTAATATATTTCATCATTCTTCTTTTTGCTGCTGTATACAGTTTTCTGAGTATTTGTTGTTCTTTAGATCCTTCTATCTGGATGTTTTTTTCTCCAACTTCCTTTTGAAAACTTGGCTACTGCAGGAGTGGAAGTTATTAAAGATTTATCCTTGTATAAGCACAGCTAGTACAGTTGGCAAATCTATTCTAATCATATTTGTCAAGAGGAGTTGTAAATAATTTTGAAATGGATTGTCTAATAGGGAATAACACACAGGAGTTCAACTCAATAGTAGAAGATAAATTGATGAATTTGCATTTTGCCTGCCATTTCAGACTCTGGATCTGTATTCATTTGTAGATTTTTACTCATCATGTTTGTTTATTTAATATGTAACTGAAGTTATATATACAACAACTTCCTAAAGCGCTATTGTTCTTGGGGGACAGGCAGGGTAGGATCTCATTGTGACTCATGGTGGATACAGCTGCAGTCTACCAGTTGCACAGCCATGATTATAGCGTACCAAATCAACCTGCCATGTCCTAGTGTTTATTGGAAAGGTAAATATTGACTCCCAAATTTGACTCCCAAATTTATACTTTATTAGGCAAGTCTTACTGTGGTGTAGATATATTTTGGTTCCGCAAGTATATGCCAAGTACTTGCATTTTCATTTCTATGCTACTGCAGAACTTTCTCACACTGGCCAATTCATCAGATGGCTAGCTAAGCCCACTTTGATGGCTCAGGAATGCACAGTAGGTCTTTTTCAAGGCCATGGATCTGGCCTGCCTATTAGAGGTTTAAATTTGGTGTTAATCCAAAAAATAATAATCCACCAAATGCTTTGGCTGTAATATTTCCTATAAAAATAAAAGAGGTTTTGCTGAACTAGACAGCTCCATCAGATCATGTGCTTGCGAACTATTTATGATAAAAACATAAGTATAGAAGAGTAGCTGCGTTTCCATATTACAGGTGGAGGTATACTCAAGGGAGCTCTAATCCTTGACTGCTGCTTTTAGGTAGTATTGCAATAGAACTAATATGTTGCTGTCTAGAGTCTAACTTGGTCAATGACATTGCTTTATTGGGCAGGAAAGCTGTGCTTTTGTACGTGTGTAGTATTTCTGCTGGTTTTTTTCTAAACCATTTTTATAGCTTTGTAGAATTTAAAATGAATACTTACCATGACAGCATCTAATGTGGCCTGCTATTTGTCACAGTCCATTCAGTGTCATGCTGTTAATTTGTTAGTGAACTCAATAAATTGTATGACTGAAGAACATCTTGTGTTTGATCAAAGGGCGTTTCTTGAAAGGCATCCAGCATTTGTGTGAAGGAGAGATGGGAATCTATGATGTCTCTTAATAGTTCATTTCAATAGATGTGTCCCGTTGTCATTTAAGGTGAGGATTTAGATTCCAGGCATTCATCTAGCCTTGCATATGTTTTAAACCTTCATCTTGAAAGATACAGAGGCTTAATTTTATGCATTCTAAATCATCCTGGTAAAGTCAGTGGTATTAATTATAAAGTACAAGTTTCTGCAGTTGCCTAAAACTGTGTGGGAACAGAAGCAGTGAGCAACATTCTTACCTATATGTAATCTGGGCTCCTGAGGTTGCTGCAAATGGTAAAAATTCATCTTATTAAGTTTGGATGCATCTTCATTAATAATTATGAGGACTCAACCTAACTAAAAAGATAAAATATTACTAATTCAGTCACTTAACAGATCTCCTAACTGCTTGCCTCTGGAGTTTAGCTAGATGTCTTTTCCATCTTTTAACATGAGGAGTTTTGAATTTAAAAGATGTGAAGAAATGAGGAGTAAAAATAGTATTGTATTTTAATTAAATGACATTTCTGTGTGTGAATATGCTTTGTTGTGTGCTACATGTGAAATTGGCTGATTTGCTTTAGGTTTTCAGTATAGTCATTTACATGTTGTGAGCTAACAAATCTGTAAATAGATTACTATTATTTAAAGGAAAATATTAAAATAAAAGAATTAATATAGGAAGAGATCTACAGAAAAGAGAATTTTAAGTTTTATTGGAAGAAAATTTCAAAATCAGTTGCATATAGATTAAGTACTTTCCTGACATTTAAAATGAGGATCCAAGAAATCAGAGGATAATGGTTATGTCTATCATTATCATTTGAGTGATAAGAGAGTATGTTATATGATATTACAATTTAACTATTCATTTTGTTAGAAAAATATGCTTAGTGAATTTAAAATACGTGAGGAGAGGCATTGCTAAAATTATATGAGGAGAAAATATGGGTTCTAAAATTAGACTCAATAAATTATTCATTAAAGATGCATTATATACTTGAAAATTAGAAACTTAGAATTATTTAATTTGTAACTGGTTGAAGTTCAAGATCATATTTTACTACATGCAGACATAAAATCTGTAATACTTTGAGTTAACATGTTCAGATAATATTTCAAAGGGAAAAAAGAATAAAGTTTATGATAACCAAAAGCCAAGTATCAATGAAAGAATATAAAAGAGATAGATTTCATAATCCATTTCTTAATGAATGCATTTATTGAAGAGTGAGAACAGACATGAAGTATTTTTCCTCTGGACTGCAGAATAATTTGTGTTCTTTCAATATTTTTTTTTCCTCCCTCCACAGCTTTTATTACTTAGCACAACATTGTATGGTGTGGGGTATCCCTTTGGTCAGCTGTCCCAGCTGTGTCCCCTCCCAGCTTCTTGTGCACCTCCAGCCTACTCACTGGCAGAGCAGTGTGAGAAAGATAAAAAAAGTCTCTTGCCAGCTCTTGTCAGGTGAAGGCTAAGCTTTTGGTGGCAGAGAATCCTGTTGCAGTTTGAGGCCAGGGAGGGTTTGTGCTGAATCGACAGACCTTGCTGGAAGTTTGAGCAGCTGTAGTCATTTTTGTGACACACCAGGTAGCACCAGCTTGAAGGAGCAAGGGTTGAAATGCTTTCTAAAGGCATTCTCTATCCTGAAGTATTTGGGGTGAACCAAAGCAAAAATTAGAGTTTGGGTAAACTATGGCTACTCAATAGACTTGGCATCACATACTCTGCAAGGCCTCTTCATGAAGAATTAGCATATTGAGAGTATTAAAATAAATGTGGCACCCTGTATTTTCAGGTTTGCTAAAAAGAACAGAATTTTCTGTGTCTCTAAGACTGCTGTATTGTGTTATCTGGACTGGCCTGAATTGCTAACAAGATGCAAATGGGTGAAATTAGCATTTGAACATATCCACAGAGCTAAGCGCCAGCCCTTCTGTGCTCTGAACTCGAGGGGCATTTGCCAACCCCAGTTCAACAGCCATTTCCACATCTTAGTATGTGACTGATAATAAGCTCGATAGAGTAGCCGATCTTCCCAGCACGATCACAATTTGGATAAATACAATCTCTTTCCGACTGAGGGCTTGTTTGTACATCTTTGGCAGAGGTGGTAGAAGAAGTAAGTGTGTCGGGCTTTGCGCTGACTGTGTAGATAATGTTCTGGATGGGTTTCAGGACTAATCGAAGCAGGCAGCAGCCCAGGCTAATCAGGGTTGGTGAAATTGCCCAGCTGATTATTTTGCGTGCTGAGCTTGCTGCGGCTGCCGCAGGACAGGTTAATGTTCAGTGCAGTGGCTGCTGCTAGAGAGAGGGAGGGGATGAGCTGAGCAATATTTTCAAGTTGCAGTGACAGCTGTGGCCTGGACAGGAACTATGACCCTTACTATGGGACAGCAGTAGCCCTCAGTGCAGAAAAGTTCAAGTCTGTCTACAAAGTTGAGAAGCTTTGCTTTGGTTCTGTGCATATCTGCTAATAGTGCTAGCCTTCTGCAGGACAGAGTGGATTAAAGCGCGAGGAGATGTCCTTCTAATGAAGTTTATCGGATCGTAATCTAAACCAGCATATTGATGTTGCTCTGTTTCACTCTACAGATGATACCTGTTATTAGGATGGGGATAATATGTGTAAAGGTGCTATTTTACTTTCACAGTTGCAGCAGCAGAACAGTTCATTATGGTTTCTGGGACTTTGATAAAGGGTTTTCTTTTACGGAAAAATAATTCTTTCAGTGACTGCTACTGACATCTATAACACCTACAAACAAGCAAAAAATAATTAAATAACTGGAATACGAACATTAAATAATGAACAACTCTCTCTCATATTCTGTAACGTCCTCAGGAGGAAAAAAAAAACTTAAAGGGACTCCCACAGGTGCTAATTGTTATTCCTAAGGAGAAGGAGAGGCAATGCAACAAGTGTTTTGGCTCATTTACATTTGCTGATGTTGTTTCTTCAATTTAAGTTCAAAGTACTGGCAAAAAAAAAAAAGAACAGATGTGACAAAGAAATAGGGAAAGTCTTTTCCCATTGGTGATTGCTTTGTTTGGTGCCATAAGTACAGGACTATGTAAGCGTATTTTTTGAGAATGGGTAGGCTTTAATGTCCAGGCTTTAGGTTGGGGCTATACTAATTGCCTTGCCTTTTCTCCTCCTTTCCTTCCGTTATCAGTTTGGACAATATTGCTTACTGTATCTGGGCTTCTCATACTGGTTATGATGGTGGTGATAGCATGAAGTCAGCTGAAAAGCTGGACCTGTTTTTGGACCTGTTATATAGAAGTCAAGAAAATGACAGGTGAGAAAACTGGACGTGGTGAAGGGAGAAAGCGCAATAGTGATTGTGACCATGTTCCTGAAGGCTGTTCTAGATTCAGCCAGTCAGCCACCTCACAGGTTACTGGTCTGGCCTATGTAGTTAAACAGCTTGAGTAATGCTGAGTAAAGCAGTCTAAACGCAAAGGTTTTGTTTCCAGGATGACAAGATGAGAGTTGCAGAACCCTGATGGCCAGTAGTATCTCTGAGTTACTCTGCAATGGTGAAATCTAGGCTCCACTGCAGTCAGCAGGAGTTTTCCTATGGTCTGAAGTGTAGCCAGGTTTCAGTGTTGAGAGGGGCATTATCACCGATTATAAAGCCACCAAAATGTCCAATTCTACTCAATAGTTGAGTTTTGAAAAGTTTATGCAAAGATGTAGACGTTGAGTTTATTTTCTGTTTAATTCATCTGCTAAGAATATTTTTCACTCTCCTGAGTTTAGTAGGAAATCTCTCATATGCATCAGTTCCAGTGAGGATTTATGTTTTAATTTAAAAAATGAATAAAATTAAACTAAGCCCTTCAAGTTAACTTGTTTCAACAAATGCAAATACTCAGCCACTTTCTTGCAAAGATTAGTGCTCACAGCCTAGATTTTTCTAGTAGAAGCCAGTAGAAGCTGACCATGAGAGTAATAGTTTAGAAAGTGTTAACTAGTCATTTCACTCAGCTTTCTTAAGAACTCTTCTTCTCAAGTAGAACAACATAGAATTGAAGCTGGCAGAAAATTATATCGGGCATAAGAATGAGTGAAAAAAGATTGTTAAGTAATAAAGAAATATTTAAATATCTGACTGGAAAGTGCACATTTATGTGGGTGATCCGTATAATACGTAGAGTTTATTGTGCCTGATATTTTTAATCCTAGCAAACTTTAAAAGAGAAGTAAAGAATCAAGTATTCTGCTTGTTTGCACACTTTCAATTACAGTGTTTATTTTTTCCTAATTTTTATTTTGAAAAAATCTTGAAAATCAAAACAATTTTTTCAGGGAGCCACAATTCTGAATGAAATATTTGTTGCCTTTAAGGAAACTCTAATTATTTCCTTTAAGAGGAAAAAAAAATCAGATTAATTAATATTATTATAAACTTTTACTAAGAGTTATGATAGTGAATTGGCATACCGGATGAAGTCTGTTCTCAAATGCCTCTACAGATGTTGCTAAGTAAAGCATTTGTACCTCTGCCTTGAAAATCATCTGCATGTAATTATTAATTGCATCTGTACCCAGACTGAAATGTTTTTGTAAAGCTGTGCCTCATCTTTGATTGAAATTTTTAGTCTTCTTTTCAAGTACATTAGTATTATTTGTACAAGAAAGTGTTTGAATTACATTTATACAAATACTCCCATATGGTGTAGTTCAACCCTGATTGGGACCAGACTACGCAGTCTCTCTCTCACTCCCCTCACCCTCCGAGAGAATAGGGAGAGATAATAGAAGAAAAACGGCCCAAGGTTTGAGATAAGGACAGGGAGAAATCCTTAAAATTACCGTCATGGGCAAAACAGACTCGACTTGGGGAAAACTATTCATTTATTTCTAAAACTAGCAGGAGAATGAGACAGGGAACAAGATAACCTCCCCCGCCACCCCTCCCTCTTCCCGGGCCATATATTATCTCTACCACCTTCCCCCTTCTTCAGTGGCACAGGGGGGAAGAGGGAATGGGGGTCGCAGTCAGTTCATCACACGTTGTTTTACGCCGCTACTTCATTGTCGGGGGAAGAACTCCTCACATTCCTCCCCTGCTCCTTCGTGGGGTCCCACCCATACGCCACAGTCCTTCATTAAACTGCTCCGGCGTGGGTCATCTCTTCCATGGAGTGCGGTCCCTCCAGAACGGCTGTCGCAGCGGGCCCTCCACAGGCCACAGCCTCCTTCAGGCCTCCACCTGCTCCGGCGTGGGCTCCTCCATGGGCTGCAGGGGGATCTCTGCCCCTCCGTGGACCTCCATGGGCTGCAGGGGGACAACCTGCTCCACCATGGTCGTCACCACAAGCTGCAGGGGAATCTTGGCCAGGAGCCACATTACTCCTCCCCCTCCTTCTTCACTGACCTTGGCATCTGCAGCCGTTCCTCACAACCAGCCGGCAGATGCCTCTCAGGATCCTTTTTACATCTTATTCACATCTCATCTCCTCTCCACTTCTTGCAGCCAGGCCAGGCCGAGTTGGGCCCAGTCGGCTGCCCGGCGGGAGGCAAGAGGGTGAGGCCTGCAAGGCCCACAATGCTCCCCCTCTCTGCCCCCGCTCAGCTGCTTCACATCTTTTTTTTTTTTTTTTACTGTTTTTCCCCTTCTTAAATACGTTATCGCAGAGGCGCTATCACGGGACATTCTGCTCCCAATCCGCTCGGCCTTGGCCAGCAGCAGGTCCGCCCTAGGCCCGGTCGAGTCCACTGAACAAAGGGGAGCGACTTCCAGCAGTTTCCCATAGAAGCTACCACCTTAGGCCCCCCTCACCAAACAAAACCAGAACACCATATCAGTGCCTTAGTGAGTTATCTTAACAATTTTTGCACAATTTCTTTTTATAAGAGTATTTAGAAAAAATATAATCACAAATGTAATTTTATCAGTGCGAAAGAGACCTATATTGGTGAAAGAGTAATATTCAGGCCAGGGAGCCAGGGAAATTCAGACCGATGGTGGGTAGCAGATGTGCTTATGAAGTCCAGGGTTAAAATATCTCTTTTAGGAAGGTTGTAAGGATTACATCTTTTTATAGTATCGCACATATGACTAAGCAGTAAACAGCATGTCATCTATATTCTTTTTTGTAAAGTAGGTTGTGTCATAACACTTGATCAATGGCATGGTACAATGTAGGGTTGTAATACAGTTGAGAAGTGTGCATGTGATGTGTTCTAGTTCTTTGATGTGCATTCTTCATGGAAAAGAATGCTCACAATCTGAATAAATTATACACGGAAAAAAGGTAGGTAACGTTTTGCTTTCAGCCAGACACTTCGACTAAAAAATAATAGAAAAGTGTTGTGGTGCAACAAATTCTTAAGTGTGATAAAGCTGAGATAATGTCATTGTAGACTTTGAATTTTTAATACTATGTTCCGTCAAAGTGACAATGAAATATTGTAAGTGTTTAATCTAAATTAATCTCCCAGTTTTCTGTCTCAGAATTAATTTTGCTGTTGTAGATATTTATATCTACAAGGACTTTTTTTTTTTCATAACTAGTTTCTTGATTCAACTTATTAATAAACAACCTACGCATTCTTATCTTTGGTTTGACATTGCTCACATTCACAGGTAGAGTTCATTTGGAACAGGATGCTCTCCTAAGGCAGTGAGGTGAACAAACAGCACAACACATTCTTTGTTTAGAATGGAAAGGACAATAAAATACGATCATTATAATGTTGTACTTGGGCACTGAGGTGAACGTAAAAGGGCAGACTTGTTAGTTGTGACCTTCTTTCTAGCCTATAATTTGTCTGAGTGTTAATGATTTTCTTTATGAATGCAAACTGTAAAGATGTGCCATGCCCAACAATTGCAGTATAACAGTTATAAACTATGGAAAAGAGTTGGGGGATGTAGCTGAAAACTGAGAAACTAAAACTCCTTAGTACCTTTACCAAGTTTATAGGCAAACAAGAGTTTGTTGAGCAGTTTTGAAGACTGCCTTTATTACTAGGTGTGTCTAGGATGTGGAAAATCTGTAGTCAGTGAAAAATTATGCATTTTCCCTGTCTGTTTGCTTTTCATGTTCTGTGACATCAATAAACAAACATCTGCCCTACAGAAGCCCCATAATCCTCTGTAACTCAAGTCTTTGGGATTAACCACTTTTTATCTGAATATATTTCTGTATCTAATCTTTCGTCTTTTCTGTGTTATGGTTTTTTTTCCCCTCCTAGTCTTGGTCTAAATATAGAATCATAGAATGATTAGAGTTGGAAGGGACCTTCAAAGGTCATCTAGTCCAACCCCCCTGCAAGAAGCAGGGACCTCCCTGACTAGATCAGGTTGCTCAGAGCCCTTAAGAAAACAGACTTTTAGTGTAATAGCTGTGTTGAAAGATGTAGGTAACATTATTAAGAAGATTTCGTTTTTTCTTCTACAAATGTTTATATTTCTTAGCAAATAAAGAAACTGGAGCTTTTGGAGAGGGTTAAAAAAAAGCCTGTTGATGACCTAACTAAATTTCAAAAAATCATTCTGCCACAGCGTAAGATTTGATCAAGTAAAGTATTCATATTCACAGAAGAAATTAAATTAAGATTGCATTCTGCAATTGAAAAACTTGGAACCTTTATGTCATGGGCAAAAATTTATGTTGGTTTGCTCACAGTTTGTTCACAGTGGATTCATTTCCATGATATTTTGGTGGTAAAACATTTGGCAAGTTATTTCCTAACAGTGATGCTAGCATCGCCCAATGCTGTGAAAAATTTGGATAATGAGACAGTCAGAAAGTGTCTGCCAACCTGAGAAGGCAGTCGTACAGCAGGATCAATCTTTGCTTTTTCTGGCACCCTAGTGAAGAAAAGGGGATAAAATAGATGGAATGGAGAGCAGAGAGAGAAAAAAAAAAATAGAGATACAATTAAAAAGAAGGAAAATGGGAACTGTGTGAATCTCGCAAGAGGCATTTGCAACAGAGGGAACTGGGACACAGGGCTGATCTAGGTCTGGGTAGTAGGATAGGAGGGCAGTAAATCCGGGCTAACACCCTAGGTTCGCCCCTAAGACTGCAGAATTGCGATGCAGCAAACAGAGCGATTGTGAAGTTAATGCCTGTCACTGACATGAATAGGACTGTTAAAATGACTAAAAGCACTGCTTGTACAAATCCTCCAGGTTCTCTCATGGCTGCTCACTGCACGGCCACTGGACAAGAAAAAAATTAAATGGTCTGGTTTTGGAATTTTGAATCTTCTATTGCAATGTCAGCTTCTGGAGTGCTGTTCTGTTTTCCTGAAGTTCAGTGATGGTTTGGTCAACAAATAGGATGGTTCAGTACATGTTTTTAAAGAAAAAATTAATTGTAGTGGGGGTGGGGCATATTTTCTACTTTGAACATTTATCTTTTTGCTTGTGTGTCTCAGGTCAAACTAATCCCACCTCCAGCTCAACAAATAAAAAAGAGATACAAATAATGACTTTTATATACAAAGAAAGTAAATGCATACTTCACTTCTTTCCTTCTTCCCTTCTCCTTTCTTTTTAACATTTGAATGGTAAAGTTTTGAGGGAATTTATGAACTAAAATTTGAAGTTTATTTCCCCTCAAGATTGTTAGATGTTACACTCTTTAAAAATACATACAAATTCACACTTCCATGTTCTTCCTTACATAATCTTTCAAATCTGAAATATATGGTGAATGATGCGATGTTCTTTTTAAAGTTTTGTGAGATCTGAAGGTGAAATTTGCAGTACTAGTGTTAGATTAAGAAAATTGGCAGGTATATAACAGCAGTTATAAAAAATCTGTAAATACATATTAAATAGTACAAATATTTTATAAAATAGTATTTTTTTATATTAAATGAGTCCATTATACTAGAGAAATTTATGTGTTACAGCCTTCTTTGCAAAATTTGAAGTTGCAGTACAAATACAGTTATTATTTCAAAAGCAAAAATGTAGAAACTTTAGTAAATTCAATCCAAAGAAAAACCCAACATTGTACAAATATGATAGAGCTACTTTCCCCTTTTCCTAAACAAGTCATTACAAAAGATGCAGAATATGTTCTATGTGATAATCTAGGCTTGCTATACAGTTTACATACATGATTTTGCTTGTACCTGCTACCTCTGCAGTGTTACATGTCACAGAACTCAGACCTGAAGAATCAGAAAGGAAAGTATAGGCAAAAGAGAGAACTTGACACCAACAAAGCATTTCCCATTTCTTAATACTTTTTTTTCTTGGCCTTCATGGTTTATAACAATTATATTTTGTATCTTCTTTGGCTACAGCTGAAAGGGCTTCTTTTTTTCCCTCTGAAAGATAACTTGGCATCTTAGTGAAAAGACCTATCCCTGTCAAATCTCTTCATTGTGCTATCCCGTTTTTTGCTGTGCTTCTTGTAAGCACCCCAGAGAGCTGGGAAAACGAGCTGGTTTGCTTTCATTGCCAAACATCAGCAAAGTTCTACTTGCAGAGCAATTTATGGTTGGAGATGTACAATCTTGAAGAGGCTCTTAAGGAGGAAGTTGATTTTTCTGTGAAATTTGTGACAAGAACTGCCTTTTAAAATTCTAGTATGGGCAGATTTCATCTAGAAATCACTGAGAGTTCAGTGTGGAGCTCCACATTTTTACAGTGCCTTTCAGCTGAGCAATGACTGGAAATCGCGGTTCTAGTTGTGATGTTCCTTGACAATATTTGCTTTTTGTTTAGGACACCCACCCCACCTTTGCTTGTTCTGGTGTTTTGGTTGCTGAAGTTCTCATTTTGAAAGTAAAAGCTGTATAAGGGTTTTCACTTGTTCCAGATCCTAAGAAGTTTGATGTTAGATGTCTTTTACCCAGCATCCTATTCAGACATTTACAACACTGCAAAGAAAACAACCTGAAAAATACTAGCAATTGAGAGTGGAAATCCAGCCTGGGAAGTGCATGTGGTATCTAATTTTGGCTTATGGGAAAATTTTTATTAAAATATGGAACTTGCTTTAGAGAAGTATTTTAGCGTATTCACAAAAATATTTGTTTTGCCTATAGTTGAAAAATATATTCAGTGGTATGAAGAAGTACAAAAATTGAATTCACTTTTCAATTTGAAGTGTTAATCTATACTGGTATCCATTATCCTGAGTCATGAATAATGAACATGGCAGAGCAAAAGGCAGAATATGCAAGTCATGAATTCAGAAGTAAGCTGAGAATTTTTCTGTTTCCTTTGGAAGCATTTATATGGATTATGGTTATCTTTTTCAGTAAATATAGTGTTAATGTATAATCAAATCTAGGAATTTAATGAACTAGTTTATACCTATAACTTACTCCATATTCTCCCAGTAGTTAAAAGCATGAAATAATATGATGATATGAAACATATGAAAAGTGTTTTTATTATGTTCCTCATAGACTGCACAGTATAGTGTAGACTTTTCGGAAAGTTCTAATGAGAAACAGACTGAGGACTTAAGTGAATTGTATGTGGAAAAGCTAAATAATAAAAATATTTTTATGTTAAACTGAGTAACAAAGCTGTACTCAATATCTGAAAAATGTATATTGTTTTAGTACCAGCAGTAATGATGAAGTTCTGGAAAAAAATCCATTAAATGCAGCATTATGTGCTTACAAAAAGGTTTGTGTATATTAACATAAGGCTTTTGTAACCATGCTACTTTACACATTTCAGCTTGGTATAACTCATGTGACATCAGACACCCAAGGCAAATTTTTTCAAACTACAAAAATAGTTACTCTTGACAGATGAAAGTGAGGTTTTCTAATTTTTATTTTATAAATTCCAAAATGAGATTTTTGTATATAAAGAAACACAGTTTTCTCTCTATTCTACGAAAGCATGTTAATGAATACGTTTAGTGTATTTAATATAATTTAATTAATGAGGATACTTCTATTTGTATGATACTCACTTCTGTGATGTTAGCAGAAACCAAAGCAAAACAAAAAACCCCATCAACATTAGTAATGTGTGCATTTAAAAGAGATATATTTATATAAAACAAAGCCAAGTATTTTCCTGAGCCAAAAGATAAAATTATTGTATAAATACAATTTGAGAAATGCTGACCAGATTCTTACTTACATTTGTATTTGCAATGCCAGCTGACAACTTTCTGGCTGATGTCAAATATAGACTGAGAACAGTATTTTGATGTTCTTAAATAGAACCTGGTACCTTCTAGGTTATAATTAAGATTTTTAAATATTGAAATAAATAATATCCAAGTTGAGTAAAAAAATATTTGTACATAATCCCAAACATCACAGCTGCAAGTACAATTATTTTTAAATTTTTTTCGTTCTATTAATAAATAGACTGAGTAACTGAATTTAAATTTGTTTTATGTGAAATAGCTGAACCAGGCAAACTTTTGATGTAATTTCTTTCTGTTTTCCTAATTATCCTTCTAGAATGTGATTTAACTCAAAACCAAACAAGAACTGCAAATTGGAGCTTTGTAAAAAAAATACTAGTGTAAAAAAAAATCATGATTACTCTTGAAAAATAAATTCACAGTGTGACCAAATAAGCTCCTGAAGCTTATACCAGCCTGAGGAGTCTCAGCCCTGAACATTCAGCTTTGAGAAGACATTTGTACCCATGTGCATCAGAGCCCATCTCTGATTTCTTCTCTTGAACTGGAATTGACATACTACATTGTTGCAGTTCAGAATGAAGTATGAATGAAAAAGATTTGGTAACCAGATTGCATGCTCAACTGTACTTCACTTTCTTAAATATTTGTTTTGTACCAATATCTTTAACTGGATTAGCCCATGGTCCTTTTTCAGCAGGCGTCTGCCTTTTTCATTGCAGGGAATAGATGGTATCTGGAGAAATAAGACAGGTTAGACAGATAAGACGTTATTCTTTTCATTGTTATTGGGTGAGCCTAGATTATTTTAAATGTCCATTTTTTTTAATGGTCCTTTGCAGAATGCTCATCACAGTAATATTTGAGGAGCTCACAATCATTCCTTTATCTCTGTAGGTGGAAGAAAGCTTTATTATCGTGATTTTGTGGACTGGAAATCAATGGATCACTGTCAGAACAAAGCCTAGCATTCAGTATTTTGAACTTATTGCTCATTACTGTTATGGGAAGAACTGAAGATTCATTTTTCAGTTAACCTTCATTATAATTAGATTTCACTTGGGGGTCTCTTGCCAAAATTTTGGTTGAAGTGATGTTCTGTTCAGGCACAAAGCATTTAAACAAAGCAATAGATCTGTTTTTTTCCCTGCATTCAGTTCGTCTCTGTCTAACCCCCAGGCTTGCTTCTTTGACTCTCTGTGTGCTTAGTCTTCTTCCTTTGATCTGCTCTGGGTCTTGTAAGATTTTGCAAAACCCAAAATCTTCTAAATTCTCTAACTGTGATACCCATTTGACTCTCTTCTATTAGGACTACGAGCATTTGTTCATTCCTGTACATTGGTGTCACACTCCTTTTGCTTTGTTCAAAGCTCTCCTAAATCTACTCTTTTTATGATTTATCCCTTCTAGCAAATTAAGTGACCAAGACATTGTACAAGGCTAGAGCTGGGAACAGGACCTGAAGTCTCCAGTGTGGAATACCTGCCTTTGTTGCACAATGTGGGAGAAAGAAAAATCCATGTTGGTACTTGCTTGTGCTGTCTCTGCCTGCTAGTTCTCCCAAAGGGTGCTGTTAAGCCAGGGAAAGAACCACAGAGTCTTGACATCCACCATACCCAATTTTCTGGTTACTCAACAGTTCTGGAAGTGTTTATTGCCAGAATAGACAGCTTCCACAGAACCGAAAAACTGCACGAATCCTGCAGAGTTGACTATTTTATTATGCCTATCATAGATGAGATAGCTCCCATTCCTCAGTGTACCCAAACTGTGAAGAAGAGGTCAATGGTCAGCTTGGTCTTCTGCTACGCTGTGGATTGTGAACTCATAACCTGTGGCTTACAGTAAGGTGTTGCCTGCAGTGCTTCCTTGTCTTGTTCAGGGTCACACAGAGTTAAGTACGAGAGGACTATGGCAGTGTAATACTGGCCCAGGAAATTTCCTTATGGTTTGATAGAGGTTGGGACAGCTATTGTAGCTGACTAAGTTTGTATCCAAAGTTGTCTTTCACTGGCGTTGCATTCACCTATTTATTTAGCTCCCATGTCTGATTACATGATGTTGATTGCATGTGACAGAGTTTTTGGAGAAAATAGATGATCTTGGAGATAAGAAGATTTTATGGTTGTGAGGGACACTTTAGTAAAAGATTGTGGAGGGTCCCACTGAACTCTTTCTACTCTCTCTGAGAATAGGCAGACTCCTACTAAGTTCTTCACGTGTGCAGTACCTGAAATTAAAGAAAAAGTGCAGTAAGTTTTTTTACCTTTCCCCCTCTGGGACAGTCTTACGCTTGGAAATACATGAAGGTCAAAGAGCAGGAGATTTTTGTTTTATCAACCTTTTATTTCTGAGTTTACTAAAAGAAATAACAAATTGCTTATTATACTTTGCTTATAAAAGAAAGGATGTTGTAAAAACAAACAAAAAAGAAAATTATAAGAGACTGACCTTTAAGAACCTAGTCATATATAAAATGTGGAAGCCATTTGTTGCATAAGATCTCATTTGAAAACAAGGAAAAAGAAAAGATACTGAATTGTGGCAGAGAAGCAGTTAAATTCTATAACTGTTCTCATTCAGACATGTAGTTTGCCAAAGTCGTTATTCCCAAAGCATATCATACTTGCCAGTTCTTTATCAGATTTGACAGAAGATGATCTAAAAAAAAATAGACAGGAGCAGCAATGTCACCCTAAAAAGTCATTAACTGCTCGTGTTGCTTACAGTGTATAGCTATGAGCATAGCCAATTCTACGTTTCCAAGAACATGTGGTTTCTCTTTATTTTGACAAATCAAGCCTAGAAATGGGAATTACAAGTCACAGTCCATTATGAAACGTATAGTAATAATAGTGTCATTATTTGTATTTGCAATATTACTAATCAAGATTTCATTTAAGCTAATTTTATTTTCTTTTGATAATTACAAATAGTCCAAATTTACTTGCATAATAGTAAGCAGTAACAGAAGAATACTGAGGTTAAAATTATTTCTAATCACAGTAAAAAAAAAAAAATATTATCACAGACTTTTAAAAAATGGCAGATTCAGGTAAAAAAAAGTTCTAATCGTAATAAATTTGTTACCTTATAGCTTATTCCAGGCTTTACTTTTTTATAAAACCTTGACTTGGGCAAGGATTGCTGTCATTCCAGCACAGCAAAGATGCTCTACGGTATTTTCTCTGTACTGAGCAGACACAGGCAGAAAAGAAGACTGTTTTGGGGAGTTCTAAGAAAAAAAATTGCTGAGCAGTCACTGCCAGACTAATGGCTGCACTTCCAAGTGTTCACTGCCAGATTTCAATCAGGAGAATGATCCTTCTGTTGTTTACAAGTCAGCTGGCCATATCTGTTAAGGTCATTTTGATGACACCTGTGCCAGCTGGATCCCACAACTATTTTTTTTCACATCTGAGTCCTGTACAGAGGTATCAATGCATGATGAGGAAAAGACACAGCCTCTGCCCTGCTTTCCTCTCCTTTACCATAAAAGCTAACAAAAATTTATCCTTATCCTGTTAGCAGTATTTGAATGATGGAACTTAATTTCAACAGATTTCTGACACTTTTTGTTTTAAAAAAGGGGAAACTGCTTATGTAATTTTCATATTTCTTGTTATGTTTCCCTGTCCAAGGCTTTTAGTTTCATACTGCGTAGAGATGAATAAGCAGTTCATGAGTGAAGTCAGTAAGTCTCTGAGGAGGACAGGCAATGGAGAGAACATGATGCATTTGCTGCTAGTTTTCTTCATGTGGTAGTGGGTTAGTACCATAGCAGTTTATTTGAAGAGAAAATTGATGTGGGGAGTCACAAGGCAAATGAGAAAAGCCTTTTATTTGAAGAGTTGTGTTAGTCTGGATTAATTTTACTGTCAAGTAAGGTGCACAGGTAAGGAAATGAGCAACTGAAGCAAAGGAGAAGATGATGTTTTGAAAATGGCTGCACCATAGGTGTCTTACACAATTCTATCTGAAGTCACTTGGTGGCTTTTGAAGCGTTTTGCTTTGTTATGCTTGGTATATTTGTAACAAGAATGAGTTATTAATGTCATTTGGAGCAGTAGAGTTTCAGTGTTTACATCAGAAATGTGCAACTTCTATTCTGTGAATATAGTTCTCCTGGAGAACAAAATGGTGGTCTAGGCTCATCTATACTATTTGTTTGCTTCTGAAAAACTCTTTTGGTGTGAGCTAGAGAAGTTACATGGGCTGAAGGACTGCTTTCTACAATAAGAGTCTCCATAATGTAGGACCGAGTCCAATTTATGAGGTGAAATTCCCTGCTGTTTTTGCAGGCATTAAGTATTATGACTTTTTTCTCCTCTGACCTCAACTTTCCAGAAATGTAAAGATGAACAAGTACTGGATGTGAAGAAATTGTCCTTAAAATGTAATGAAAAATACTGACCTTTTACTTAAACTCATTCTGGAAATACTTAGCCTCAGGAGATATATTTTTGGAGAATTGTGATCATGTAAAAACAGGAGACTGAGATTAAATCCCTTATGTAACTTTTATTAGAGCTTCAGCTACCATGAAGGCTATAATTATGGGAGTAGTTCTTGTTGACTGTGGAAAGGTCCCTGAGCAACATCCTTATTTATCTATTCAGCTAAATGGAATAATTACAGAGCTAACATCAACCAACTATTCTTTCATGGAGCCTTCTTCCATTGTTCTGTATTCTTTTCAAATCATGAAGATGCTGAAAATTACAATTAAGAAATCTACTTTTTATCATTAGGATTCAAAATTAATTTTGGAATGTGAGTGTATCTATAGCTCTCTCTCTATGTAACTTTAACAATCATAGAATCATAGAATCATCTTATCCTTATATCTCCAGAACATTTTACTAACCATATCAGTTCTTTGTGAGGAACATCCTTAGACAATTTCTATTCAAAGGAGGTTTCCATCCAGTTTGTATACATGGACATGAGCAGTCCTAGATGGATATTGGGAAAATGAATTTTTAAATTTTAATCATATGATGAAATGTAATGCTTGCTTGGTGACTAGATTTTTAAAAATTCCTCTTATTTACTAAGCATTAGTATAATAGAGCTAGGAAAAGACAGAACTGCAACCCTAGAAATTATTGAAGAAAAATCAAGTCCTATATTTCTCAAATTTAGTACTAAAAATTGTTTGAAACATTTCACAGTTTTCGCTTCTATGTCTGTATGTCAGCAGCTCATTTTAAAAGAGGGTAATTGTAGCATCCACTTCATTTCATTATGCAGGCAGGCCACAAAGAAATATTCCTTTACTTTAACCCTGATTCCTGCAGAACTAACATACTCTGAGATCACCAGAGAAATACTCTCAGGAGACAAATAATTTTGTATTTAGATCTGCATTTAGATTATGCTCGGTAACTAATGAAAGGGGTCATTAACTGAAGAAACAAAGATATTGATTAGTTGCTTGTTTAATCTACACCCTTTGTTCTGTGCACAGATGATGATTGCGGTCCTGTGGGATGACGGGAGTTTGCCGTCAAATTGTGAAAGATTATACATTAATACATTCATATAGGAACTAAATTAATGCTCCATTGCAAACCAAGTCTCATATAATTCTTACCTTCTGAATATTTCATTTTGCAGCCTAACCTTCCTGTTAATGTAACACAAATGTGATTTTTCCTGCATGCACATACATCCATATAAACATATATAGGCACAAAATAAGGTTGATGGTGCTAAGCTGTCTTAAAAAACAAACACGGTCTTTGGTATTTTATTTTTGCACATCTGTTCTTTAAACTATAAACCAAGTCTAACAGATCATTGCTCTAAACTAATTTGATTATATTTATCACACTGTCAAGCCTGTGCATAGAAGGTATTAAACTAAATTAGACAGTGCATTATGATTGTTACTTCTGGAATCCACTGGAGTTTCATTTTCAGGTTTTCTGTTCCTCTTTAAGGAGGTAATTAATTTCCTTCAGAGAAGGTGGTTTGACAAAAATAACATCTAACCAAACTCAAAACAATAGGTGCTTTTACGTATATCAAATTACTGTCTTCATCATGACTATTAAAGGGGAGATCAATAATTAATGGCCCAATTACTAGTTTACAGAGGATTTTATTGCAGTGTCAAGGTAATGAAAAACCCTCTTGCACTGATTTTTTTTTTGCTGTCACTCTAACTTACTGAATCAGCAGATATACTGCATGTTTCTAGCCCGTTCACGGCATGTGTGCTGCCAGGGGTGGCTGATAGTTTGGATCTACTGTTGTGATTAAGCTCTTGTTTCTTAGATCAGATAATTTTAACAGTGGAGTGAGGCTATGTTGTGTCTGCTCCAGTTTAGAAATCAATTTTGAGAAGGTAGCAGATTGCATTAGTTAAATAATACCCTTTTTCAGACAATCAGAAGGGCTGTTACTACTATTTCACACGTGAAATCTCAGATCAGATTTAAAGAAAAAAAATACTGTGATTTATATTGAAATCCTGTATTTCCTTGTTACAAAAAATTTAATCTTAAGCTGGTGATGTATCCCACTGCAATTGTATTTCCTTCTTGATAGGCAGAATTTAAAAAATTTGCCTATCGCTTTGCTGACAAGAAAATAAGTCATTTCAACTCCTGAGTGGTGGTTTGCTATTCAAAATGCCTAGTTGTTCAAGTATGTAATACAAAGCTCATAATAAATTATTGGGAATATCATGCTCAAAAATGTGGATTGGACCTTTTGTGCATTACTGCTTCCCTCCAGCTTTCTTTATAGGACAACAGCTAAATCCGAGGGTAAAAGTGGAGGATATTTTTTCCTCCCAGACAAAATCTAATAGCTGAACAGAAAAAGGCAACAGTGAACTGAAAGTTAGATATTGGTTTGATTATTTTATAAGATTGTTTCAATTCAAAATTTTAAATATTTCTGTTTTTAAATGATATATTATTATTGTTGTTTTATTGTATTATTCTATTAGATACACAGATATATTATTTGTTCACTGGTTATGTTGTACTGCAAATCACAAGATGAGTATTCCTTAATACCACTTTTTGGTAGCAAAATGTCAGTGACCCTGACTGGGAGTAGTGGAAAGAAAGGAAAAAGATGTGATCAATGAAATCCCTGGCTGATCCTCAGTCATAATATATGGGTGGCCATTGGGCTGATAATGGAAATTGATTTTAGATAATGATGTGCCTATGGCAGGAGGCATCTCTGTGTTAGTAGTGTCTCGCCTTATTAGGATGACCTCTGTGTGACTTTGGGGATAAATATATAGAAAGCTATTATGAATTAATATATTTATGCTTCTTTAAAACTAAGCTAAGCAGATTTTCCTTTCCTTCCTGACATGTTCACTGTTGCGGCTTTACTTATAGTCGATTGCTCTCTTGGTACGGTTCTTAATACAGTTCTGTCATGAGTACACCTGACATGCTAAGTTTATGTTCTTGCTTGTGAATTTGACATCACGTCTCATAAGGAATCCATTCCCTTTTTGTCTTTCATGGTCTCCTGTTTTCACTTTGTAAATTTGAGGCTTACTTAGTACTTAAGATAGACTGATTCAAATTAGCTTAGGGTTATTTTCTGTAATAATTAGTGTTGACATCAAAGCAATAAAGCTTCAAAGTAAATAAGTACATAATATAGAGGGTTAGTTTTTCTTTTTTTTTTCTGTCACTAGTAAGTATTAGAAGGATCTATGCATATGTATACATGTTGAGAAAATAAATATATATTTTTGTTATTTGCATTGCTTTCAGCAGCTCTAGTAGCCTTAAATGTATCACTTGAAGAAAACATTGGTATAGATGCCCTATCAGCAGATGCTCATTTCTGAAATAAGTTAGAATGCACCTGGTTAAACATTGCCTCTCAAAGGAAGAGAGCTCATGTGTCTGTCCAAAATATCCAAATAGAAATAGGTTCACATTTAGGATTCAGTACCTGTGTAGTAAATCCTATGCCCCTGAGACTTCCAGATGCCAGACAGCCTTGTTGGATCTACTCTGACAGTCATTTTGCCAAAGTCACAATTTCAGGTTGTATATGTGTGGAAAGATGAATATAGGGTAAGCCAGCACAAAGTGAACTGCGTAAGTAAAGTCTAAGTAAGTCTACTAATGCTAAATAAAGTTTTCCTGAAGGTACTTACTTCTTCACTTTAACCAAGCCTTCTTCAGTGAGTGTAAATAAAATGGTAATGAAAAGAAAAATCTAATGGAAATAGGTATCACAAGCACAAAGACCCAAACTTGTTTCTTAAACATTGCATGTCTTTCTCACAAATTTTCATAGTGCTCCAGTTATGAACTGAGTTCTCTTCCAGGGTGGTATAAGGCTCTCATTTCCAGCTGGCTTGGCAGGTTTTACTGTTGCCTTGCTGCTGGCAGCAAGACAGTTGAATTTGCCTGGACTGTTTTCAGAATCAGAGGAAGGAATTTGTTGTGCGTGTGCAGATCAGTTCCCAGTTGAGCAGCAGCTCCAACACATCATAGAACCATTGCATCTTCTGTGCTTGTGTAACAGTCATTTTCCAAGGTGATTCATTTTTCTGAGCCAGCGATTTGGGGAACACGGGGTTTTTCTCACCTTCCAGACACCAGTTAATTCCTATGTGCATTATATCCAAGAGCTTGTTAACTTTCAGTAGACTAGTGTGTGAAGAGATCATTCAGGATTCTTAACTAGGCTGCCTGCTTTTAGTTGATGGGAATATCATCCCAGTGTTACACAGGACTCAGCTGCTGAAACAAGGACCAGATACGGGATTCTTGAATAGTTTTAATGGTTTTTATTCTCCCCTGCGTTACTAGTAGTGCTTGTTTCCCCTTTAAATGGGTCCCTTATTCAGGTATAGGCAAGCTGGTATTGCTGATATTGCTTCCAAGCCTGAGCTGGTGAAGAATTTGCAATGAAGCTGTCAGTTGGAACCCTAGGGTGGAGAGATGCATGGTAGTGACAGATAAGCAAAGGAGATGTGTGAGGTCAGCCCATGAACATATATGTTCTTTGTGGATGTGAATAGGGAAGAAAAAGGCATATCCTGTACAAGTGACTGAAAATTTAGACTATTTAGAAAAAGAATTGAGAAGTAGTAAATTACTTTTAATTACTTACTACAGGGCATGATCCAGAAATACTATCTTATCTAGGTTTTTGAAAACATGTTTTCCGCTGTATTCCGCTGAAGGAATTTCCTTTTCCAGGCATAGGCTCAAAACTTCCTACAAAGGGAAGAGAATGAAGAAGTGGAAAAGTGAAAATTCCTGAAGTGGGGTCAAAAGTGTAATTTGGAGTAAACATCTTACTGAGACAAAATCTTAAAGACAATCACACAAGCGAAAAGTCTGTAGGATATCATGCTTAATTAGTTCCAGTTTTCCCTGATCTTAGTAGAAACAGAGTAGCAAGGAACATAAAACAAAGGTGTGCAAATCTAAGAAACTTGAGTATTAATAAGCTATCAACTGGCAGTGGTAGACTGGGTCCCCAGTATAAAATATCTGGCTATTCCCCATGACTTCTTAACAGTCCATTCTCTTGGTGGCCCAGAGTGTGAGTTTGTGTGGTGGATCACATCATAGGGGCCATGGTGTGACATATAGGGTTACACTTCATGTGTCATACGAGAGGCACGGTTGTAGGTATACGAGGTCATCTAGTATGTGCACTATCCTGTGACTGGAAGCACCTCTTCCAGTGGGAGTCTGATGACTGTGGACTTCCATTAAGAAGTTATGGTTTTTCTTTTTCTCTTTTTCTTTTATATTTTATCTCTAGCCCACTGGTTTTAATATGCAGTAGCTTTCTACAGGAACTAGACAATTTATCATACAAATGTATTTGCCATATTGATATGCTTTCTTTCAATTTATTCCAAGGAAAGACATTTATCAAAATATATTTGACTAATAGACTAAGCCTAATTTTGTTTTTGAAAATGTAATTTTGAAGAAAGTCTTTCCTGGAATACAAATCCTTCCAGCAAAACATACTTAAGAAAATACTTCCAGTAAATATTCGTCTATCAACATTGATGCTAAGTCTCAGTTTCAGAAAGACAGCCAGAACAAAATAGTCATGCTGAAAACCTTTCACCTTCTACATTAGATGATCCTTTCCATTACGAGTAATATCCTTTCTGTTGAGCAGTATTAGTAGTAGCTGAAAACAAGGCTACACGTTGTTTTGAGGGTAAACTAGAATCTTTCCCTAAACAGTATCATTAAAAAAAAAAAAAAAAAAGAAAAGATTTTAAAATTCTGACACATGTAGACCAGAGAAGTTTCTTTGGTGGCAGTATCTCTAGTCAATGCCCTCATGCTCTCCATGTCATCATTCTTGCCACATGGGTATGCATTGTTATGTGCTCCCCCTTTCCCCAATTTATTCTCTTGTGGGATGCAGTGCTTGGCTGTTCGGGATCTTCTTCCAACTGTGTAGCCGCTCTTTTATTATTTCTTTCTTGGCCATAACAATTTCAGTTGTTTGTGGATGTTGACCATTAACAAGGACAGTTATGTAGGGTCACACAAAATCACTCTTGGACCCTTTATCACATGTAGTGGTTGTATAAATCTGCAGATCCATATATCAGAGCTGGGATTTTATGTGACTAAATGTAGATATCCACAAACTAGGCTTCTACACCCAAGCTAATAATCTTGAATTCTTTTACAGTCATTCAAGAAAACCAGAAACTTCTTAAGTCCAATTCATGTCAACCTTAAAGTGGATGTATAAAACAAGTCAGATGAATGGAGCTAAGAATAACTGTTTCAGATATAGAAATCTAAAACTACCTGAGATGAATTTTGGGTGTGTCTACTTTTCAGGTGATGGATGCTTTCCTACTTATTACAACATCAACTAGTATTCTAAGCTCCAAATCAAAAGTTTTTGATTAATTGTGCATTGTGATTTTCTTCTTGGTGCCTATGGTTGTCAAGTTCCATAGTGTGCAGAAGTATGATTGCACTACTTAATCTTGACTTAAGAACTGCAGCATTGAATCTCACAAGGGGGTCAAAGTCTGCTTTCTAGGAGATCTGACAAAAGATCTCCTAGATCTTTTGGATTTATTTACCTGATTGCCCTGAGACTTCCCAGCCCCTAGCAGTAAGGATCATGAGGCCTTTGAGTAAGTTCTTAGAATATGTGCCACTGATTTGCATAGTCAAGGCTAAGTGCAAACATCAGAGTGTGGTCCACAGCTTCCTTATCAGTAATGAAGACTGATACATTTTTCTTCTGATTACTGAATTTCTCTGTATTTCATATATTAAAAATCAAGACTATACTTCATATCCTTTACATAAAGAACAACATCTTGCTTTAACGTTCAGACATTTTCATAGGCTGTTCCATGTCGAAAGCTGATAAATCTAGAGGAATAATTATTTCCAAACAAGAAATATTGAAATGCTTGGTAGAAACTTTCAAAGCCTGCTATAAGACCTGCAAGAAGCAGCTTCCTTTTGTCATCAGTGCTCAAACTGCATTAGTGACTCCGCTGAAAAATATTTCTGTGCTTTACATGCACCAGGCATCTTTGCATTTGTTTCTGCACCAAATGCTAGCATGTCAATGAAGTGTCCAGAGCTGACAAAGCAATTGTTTAAGCACCCATATAATCAACTCTTGGCAATTCTATCTGTATAGCTTCTCTTTGGAGTCACCCCTTGTGTAGCAGTCTAGATAGACAGTATTGCAAACACAGAAAGGAACCTGCTTAAATGAAAGTTCTTCAATACCTGTAGTCCACTTTCTGCTTCTCTCCAGAGTTGTTCTGATATAGGTCTTCACTGGGAGCCTGGCAGTTAAGAGGAGAATCAAGTAACACGAGATGTGCTCTGCTCACTATAGCCTTATGCTAAAAATCAGCTTGAAGGAGAAGTGCCTGACAATGATCTTGAAGGAATTAGAGCTTCTGACCTCAAAAAGGTGGTGGGATCAGTAGCCCAACTGGAGTGCATCTACACCAACACACGCAGCATGGGTAATAAACAGGAGGAGCTGGAAGACATTGTGCAGTGGGAAAACTATGATATAGTTGCCATCATAGAAAGATGGTGGGATGACTCGCACAACTGGAGTGCTGCAATGGATGGCAATAAAATCTTCAGAAGGGATAGGCAAGGAAGGTGGGGTAGCCCTGTGTGTTATGGAGTATTTTAACTGTCTGGAGCTTGACAATAGTGATGATAGGGTTCAGTGTTTATGGATAAGAATCAGGGGAAGACCAACAAGGCAGTTGTCATAGCAGTAGTCTGTTACAGACCACTCAACCAGGATGAAGAGACAGATGAAATACTCTGTAAGTAGGTGGGAGAAGTCTTGCAATGGCTACCCCTAGGGGACTTCAACTTACCAGATGTCTGCTGGAAATTCAGTACAGCAGAGAGAAAAACAGTCCAGGAGGTTCCTGGAGTGTGTGGAAGACAAGTTCCTGACACAGCTGCTGAGGGAGCCAAATAGGGAAGATGCCCCACTGTACCTGTTGTTTGTGAATAGAGAAGGACTTGTGGATGATTGAGATGATTGGAGGCCATCTTGGGCATAATAATCATGAAATGACAAGAGTTTTTGATTCTTGGAGAAGTAAGGAGGGAGGTCAGCAGAACTGCCACACTGGACTTCCAAGAGGGCAGACTTGGTTGCACCAGGGGAGGTCCTGTCCTTTTTGGCAATGAGATCTGAATTTGAAGAAACATGTTTTTATTTTTCTTGGTTCAAAGCAAGATTATGTTTTTAATTCAGCAAGGGAAGAACTTTCCATTTTAGATAGGAAGTGTGTGGCTCATCCATATATCCCGTGTGAAGGTTTGGGCACCTTAGAGCATCCTAAATGACTCTGCACATGTAGAATCCCCAATTAAATTGAGTGTCTTAAGTCTAAACTGTTTGGAAGATAAATGGTTTTGGACTTGACCATGAACTTGGACAACACTCAAGAAAGAACAGACACATGCTGTGTAGGTTAGATCCAAATTACTTAATGCCTTTTAAAAGATACTTACGTACTGTATTTCTGTGTGGAAAAGCTGTTCTAAGAAGCAAAAAAAAATACATAATCAAATATTAAAATAGAAGGAGAATGGAAGCAGGCTGGAATTCTTTTAAATATACAGTGTCATTCAAGGTTCCCATCTCTATGGGAAGTTCCCGTTTCTTCAGGTTCCTGGGTGGAGAAGAAAAAAAGCTTTTCCTCTGCCTATTTGGTTTTGGCTGAAGAAAATGAGTGAAACATGGTAAACATCAGTAAGCTCACAAAGGCTTCAGATTAACATCATTTATACAGAAAGGCTAGGTCAGTAGCCTGTGATTTTTCTCCCAACATAATTTTCCATGCAAGCTTTCCATAGACACACAGAGCTCACTGGCATTAATAAGAGCAGACCTCACATATGTCCTTTCTTGTACCCAGCTGCACTCCTGAACTCATCAGGCATCTGAATGCTGCTGCAATGACATTAGTTAGATTGTACCTTGCTTATTATCATTTCCTTTTTCCAGGAAGGATGGTTTTGATATTATAGCTTACATAATTTATCAACGAGATGACATTTTTTCATGAGTCATTTCTGCAGTGCACTCTAAATGCACATATTCTCAAGAATAAAGCATCTGCTATTGTGGAAGAGACCAGCAAGTACATTCTCTGGTAGTCAGAATTAAAACTACAGTGTCTTTGTTGCGGAACGTTTATGGTTTAACAATTTTTTTTTGTAGGGAAACAAAGAACTATCTGTCTTACATGTATTACTTTCAATTTTGCAAGATTTCACAAATCATTTACTCAGTCAAAATTTTAATATTTATAGAACCTGCACTGAAAAATTTATGTCCAGTGGTTTTATCAAGTCATTCATTGTACCTCAAAAAAGTGTGGATGTACTAAGCAATACATCTCTCTCATAGAAATGTTAGATGCTACAGACCTTCCAGAGTGTTATCCTGGATAAATTTTTCTAAGTTTTAATATTTTATTAATAGTATTTTGATTGCATTTGATTAACTTTTATAGGATTAGACCTGTCATTTGGATGATTTAATGTACTGTTAAGGGCAAAATCTAGATGACCTACAGGGGCTTTACCATTTCTAATTTCTATGACATTTTTTTTGAAACATATAACTACATATTTTAATGGAAAAAAAAGAATATAGATGTGGAAAAAACAGTCTTTAGGTGGAGTTGTTGCTTATTTTCTTATTATTACGTTTTTAGAATAATTGATATTTACTGTGAGGCATAACTAAATTAAAATGAAAGTCAGCTTTCTACATCTTGACTGAAAAGGAGAGGGGAAAATAGTAGAACAAGAAGTGAGAGTGCTTTTGTCTGGGCTAAACTTTGCATTTGTCCTCCATGCAGGTTTAGGTTCAGGACTTACCATTTCCTAAAGAGTAATTTACTGCAGAATAATTGGATCTTTTAAAATGTAGGTAATTTCTATGTGCTGATGCCTTGGATGTGTTGGGATAAATGTGTCTAATCTTGGACACGTAGTATGTGGATGCAACATATAGTAACTTTATGGGTGAGAGGACTCTTGGAAACCTTTTTAGGAAGCAGAAATCAGTTACACAAGCAGATAAGCCTGAGACCGTGTTTAGGCCCGTAACACACTTGAAGCTGGTCCAGAGATCCTTTTAGTTTTCGTTATCACTGCTAAGCTGAAGAGTGATAAAAAAGAGTTATGATACCCCTGTTCAAATGACATATTCAAAGAAATATTTGGTATTTCTAATTGTATCAAATCAGTCCAGTAGACTTGCTTTCCATGAGAGCTTGAAGAGTCCTTTCTGTGATAGTTTTAGTATTTTCTTGAATATATAAACAAATATTTCAGGCTATGTCGAAATAGTAATTTAGAGTAGTAGGATCCTCATGATGAAAAGATAACGAACATCTGAATGAGTCACTGAGACCTCTCTTAAAAGCAGTGGAGTTGAAATAAGTCATTCTGAGTATAAGGAAGGTATGATTTATCTCACCTGGAAGTACACATTTAAAAGAGATCAAATGAACTACACCTTAAAAAGTTCACTTTCTGTTCACTGTTTGTAACAGGAAAATAGGCTAATTAATTCAGATGTACAGATCTGTACAATAAGAATCCAAAGTTTGGGTAGAAGAGTTAGAGGTCTCTAGATTCAATCATTTGAAAGTTGTCTGTAAAATTTCTTTACAGGATGTAAAAGGACTTATCTTAAGATAATTTTTTTTTCCCCGAAAGTAGACAGAAATTAAAAGTTCTATAGTAGGAAAATAACCAATGTGCTTTATTTTTACTGTTTCATGGAAAGTTTTAAAAATCTTAAGATATCACTCTAAATAATTTATCACTCTCAACAACTTAAAAATATGTGATGTCAATAATATCACACATTATTGTGTGTATTAATATATGTAGATTACTGTTTTGGATAACTCTATTGAAAAAAAAAAAGATCCAGAATTTATTTATTTAACTGAAGGTCAGTGTGTACATCTGAAATGTGGATGTGTTACTGCTCAACATATGTTTGTATAAACATCTATAGGATGAACTTTTGTATGTACAGCACATCCGTACTGTAAAGTACAGTTACTGCAAAGCTAATTTAATCTCTGTCTTTGAGTGTATGCCTATATGCACATGTTGTGGACATGCAAGTAGCAAGTGAAGACTGGAGCAGTTTTTGGTGTATATAGGTGTATGCACATTTCCAGTGGGAATGTGTATATATGGTCAGTACATCTCAGGGGCCTCGACTTTTCAATAACTTATTCTCCTATTTTTAAGAAGTTGTTTTCTTTGTAGACACACTGACTATGTAGTTCAGTTTGATAGGAGTCCTTGCTCTTGACAAGCTCACACAAAACTGTATAATTCCTATGGGAAAAGGCACGAACAGGAGAGTTGGCAAAGCCATGATGGGTTTCATATAGTACACGTAATGTGCAATACTCACGTAGAACAGCAAGGACGTAATAGCTATACTCCAAGATTCCTTTCTAATGACTTCTTTTGGGTTATAAAAGTGATAGTTGAGATTGTTGCTGAGAATTTTAAACCCTTAAACAATGGCCAGTAATTTGCAGTGGTGGATTCTTAATGCCTAATAATAGCTATCTACATTTAAATTTAGTCATTTCGATGAAAATACACCGTTTCTCAGAAATAGTCAGGAGTTAGAATCAGTAAGAAAGATCAGTTTCCACTATTCTGCTTATAAAGCCCATTTTATTTCAGTGCACATTTGTTCCCAGTTATGAGGTATCTGTACTTACTAGAATTCTTCCTGGTACTTAATCAGTTGATGTTTCTCTGGGAATTTCAGGCAAAGTTAATATGCTTTTTATTCTAAAAATACTATATTTTTTTTCCTTATCAATCTATCATATTTAACAGATCTTTTATTCTTTTTTAAAATATCATCTGCTGTACAGCTGAATATAAAGTGCCATTGTTTTGAATGTTTCATTGAAGTGAGAATAAATACTAGTTTGTACTAGAAAAGTAAAGAAATATGTTCCTTACAACAAAACTGTTTCTTTAGATTATGATGAAAACTCATTCCATATTCAAATGCTTTCCTTTCTGAAAATTCTAGTAGGAATACAACACAACTTGCCTTTTGACTTGATTTACTGTAAGCAATTTTCTTGGAACAGTTAAAAACTCTGAAGCAATGATGCTTTACACTGTACATAATTTTATGCACAAGTAGACACACACACAGCCCCCTCCTTCCTCATTGTATTTCATATCCCATGTACGCTGTTGTTGGAGCATTAACTTTTTCTCAGAAGCACTTTGCAAGTCCTGCTAGCAGAGGTTATGAATCAGAGAGGATGAAGAGAAGTCTTTACAATTTTACTGTATCTTTGTCTGTCCTTTCTTTCACCTTTCCTTTACTGCGCTATCTTGTCTGTCTGATTCTCGCAGGAGACATGGATTACAACTGGTTGGACCATACGTCTTGGCATAGCAGTGAGGCATCCCCAATGTCTTTGGTGAGACATGTGGAGCCTTACCGTTTAGTTTCTTTTATCATTTCATATTTCCTTTGTTTTATTTACACCTTTGCATGTTTTCTTTTTTGTATCCTTTGTTTTATCCCACACCTATAGGGGACAGTCAAAGGGGAAAAAGAAAAACTAGTGAGCAGGCAGTTTTGTCGGATTCTAACACCTTACCCGAGAGGCAAAAGAAAATGGTGTGCTTTGGTGGCCACTCCTTGGAAGAGGACTTGGAATGGTCTGAGCCTCAGATAAAAGACTCTGGGGTAGATACGTGTAGTAGCACAACTCTAAACGAGGAACATAGCCATAGCGAGAAGGTACTGAGATTATGGAGCCTGCATTTTAACCTGCTCATTTGGTCTTTGTTTGCTATCTGTCACTCATTGAAATAGTGCATAAAATAAAAGATAGGGTGTCTCTAGAGATGATGTAGCATTTCTAAAGGTGCAGAAAAGAAAAACAAATGAAAAGTCTCTGCATGCTTGCAGCTTTTACTGTTTGGCAGCCTAAGAAAAAAAATTGAGAGGCATAAAGGAATGTTGTTCTTATGGTTGCATAATAGCATATCATGGCATTACCTTCAAGTATAAAGTAATTAACAATAAGGATTCTACTGATTGGCTTATTTGATTTACTATCTTTAAACTCCTGGGGCTGAAATTAAATTAATAGTTTAAACCCCAGGTGAAAAAGGGAGAAAATTGGGTCTCTCTGCAGAAAAGTTGTTTTTCTTTTTTCCCTTTCACTGTCATGGTTGTTCTTTTGTTTTGTTGCCATGCCATTTTTGTGCAGTATTGTGCAGAATTAAAGGCTTTGCCATCTGCTTTGGTATTTTTTATTTTTGCTTTCTGTTTGGTGGAGATTATGATAAATCTTCTTAGAGTTATAGTTGTAATGGGAGCAGATTTGTCTGTGCCTGCTAATTTTGCATGAAATAGAGCATGAAATGGTATTTATCTGTGAAAAAGTGCTATGATTACACAAAATAAAATGTTAAAATTTTATTAATTATGCCAATATACAAGTATAACTATGCCGAGGTATAGTAATGGAATAATAACATTCACTGTAACTATGCTTCATATGTTCATTATGCTTCATTATTCTAAGAAAGAAACAATATATTTAAATAAGGTAATAACTATACCTTTTAATGCATTCTATAATTGTAATGTACTACTAATGAGAGAAAGTAAAACTGGAAAGGTTTGTCAGTCTTAGAGAAAACTGACATGTTTGGAATAGCAAAAAAAAAAAAGATGCCTTACATTAAATTTCTGTTTTGAGTTAAACTTATTTTTCAGTACTACTTTTATATTAGACCTTGACAATTGTTTTTGCCAATACTCAAGTGTCCTTGTCATTGGGTGTAGATAATTATGTATAGTTGTCTATATCTGTCTAATCATCAAGATGCAAAGATTGTTCTAGATATTTACAAATTGCATTTAGTAAAATAGATAATGTTATTAAATATTAGAAATACATTGTGATGGACTGTATCTCCAAATAAATCTACAGGACAGTTTTTTGTCATTCTATTACATTAAATATTAGTGTAATCATAGTACTTTCATGGCATTTAAAAATATATCTGGAAATGAAAAATATTACTGAAATATTTTTCTTTAAAATCCTACTCACTGTATTTTCCATTGACACCATATGATAGCATCCAGTAACATGGCAACCATCCAAAGACGGAGACCGTCTCATTGGTCGGATTTTGCTAAATAAACGACTAAAAGATGGAAGTGTGCCTAGAGACTCAGGAGCAATGCTTGGTTTGAAGGTTGGTAATGAATTATTTGGAACTAACAACTCTCGGTTAAACTAGCTACCTTTATAATGAAAGTATTCTCATATTATATAGTGTATGTATAACAATATCTGTAAAGTTTTATCATTCTCAAAATTATAATGTAGAAACATGTTATGTCCCGTTATCAAGAGCAGTTTTACAGGGTCCCTGACAAGCTCAGAAAAGTGGTTTTTTTTAGAAAGACTAGGCGTATTTTCACAAGCTTGCTGAGAGTGTTTGCTCTACAAATCACTAATTGCATCCTTGCTGGGCAAGCCAAGCCTTGTCCACTTTCTTCAGTACTGAGCATTGCACAATGGTATAACTTCTGTTTCCCAAAAGAGGGGAGAAATGTGAAAAATAAATAATCTATTTCAAAGGTTTTGGGGACATCTGGAAATTAATGGCCTTTCAATCCAGAGCAGAGTCTCCCAATGGAAGAATCTGTTTCTAGATTTTTGTCCCCTCTGATTGTTTGATTTGCTACCTTTTTAAGTACACAAGACAGAAAATTATTTTTTTTTATTGTATATTATCACAAAGTAATGTGTTTGCATCTTTTTCGTGATGCAGTACTCTTTGAGCACAATATGAAGCTATTGCTAGCTCATAACTTGATCTCATTTTTCTGTGATATTATTTGCAGTTCCAGCAATATTAGTAAAAGAATGAGAATGAATTCTACACAGTAAAAGAAACAAGCATGTATTCATTTTGAATCAACATCTTTGTTGTCAGAAATCATTAAGAAGTTTGATTAATTCTCCACACTCTATTTAGCATGACACTGACTTCATTTTGTGTACACAGATTAGATTATAGTCATACACTGTAAATAGGGATTGAATCAGTGTAGTTACTTATATACTAACATGCTTTGGAAATTTTAAAATTATTTATTTAATTTACAAACTATTAGCAGTTAAAGTTGGTGGAGAAGGCAGTTGACCATCACTTTAGGTATGTGTGGTGTTGTCTTAACGTCAGAAAATGCAAGAGAAGAGACTAACAGTGACACGCTGAAATATTATTTGTTTAAACTTCTATATTTAAACTCCTCACTGAAGTTCATGAGTAGTTGAGATTCAAAAATAACTACTATTTAATCCCAATAGATATCTGAAAAGAATGATTTTCAACAGTTATTCCTGATCTGAATTTTCAAATATGTACATTATTGAAAATAACCTAAACTGGATTTAGTATTGAAAATTTTAAATCCCAATATGAAGACTGTTAAGAAACCTTAAGAATTTGAAGACTATGCAATTATAGCCAATTCTAACATAAATAGTAAGGTCAAACCTATTGAAGTTTTCTGGAGAAATCTTCAAAATGACAAGTATTTTAATCTGACTTGCCCAGAAAAAGTGGATTTGATTCATTGAGAGACGTTTCTTGCTTAGCATGAACATCCTGAGTTCTGTTACATTAATACATCTGTTTTCAGTTTAAAAGTATTGAAGTAAGCAGTCTAATGACTAATATCTTACTTTTTTGGGGGTGGGTATTTATAATACAGTGAAATACAATAGCTGTATTTGCTAAAATTTAAAATCTTCAGCATTTTGTATTTGCATTGTGTTTAAATTACACAGATAGCCAAAATAGGAACAAACATAACCTATCATAGCCAAAATTCTATGGTGGTTTTTTTCAACTTTATCTGTCTTGGGTTACCTGAAATCCAAGGAAATAATTGAATTCTTCTTTCTGTTGCCAGAACGTTTGAGTCATTTAATGTATTTTTCATTCTATGAAAATACTTCCTCTTTGAAACAGGTAGTAGGAGGAAAGATGACTGAATCAGGTCGACTCTGTGCATTTATCACCAAAGTTAAAAAAGGAAGCTTAGCTGATACAGTGGGGCATCTTAGACCAGGTATGTATCTACTATACATCTAGATTGGAGGATGTGCAAGAAATAGAAACTGTTAACATAAGAACTATCTGAACCTTAAACACTAAACTTGTAGAGGTAAATGGATCTTCAAAATAGTAAATTGGTGAGATATGTTGTTTAAAAGATCTGCAATTTCTAAAGAGCGTGTTTGGATTTCTTTTAAGCCACAGCTGCCAAAGCAAGTAAGAGCAATATCTAATTCAATAGAGGTCCTACTGATGATATTATTGTTTCACTGAACTTTACATATTTGAAGCTGACCTGCAGAAAATCTTTAATACTCAGAATTTTCCTGTAGGAAGGACTCCAAACTTGCTCTATAGCACAAGTTTCACAAGTCAGTAAACTGACAGTAGAGTGGCTTAAATTGTTGTTGTAAATTCACAGCAGAAATCCTAAGCAGAGTGTTATTACTGAAATTATAGGTGATGAAGTATTAGAATGGAATGGGAGGCTACTACAAGGAGCTACCTTTGAGGAGGTGTATAACATCATTTTAGAATCCAAACCTGAGCCACAAGTGGAGCTTGTCGTTTCAAGACCAATAGGGTAAGTAGTTTTGTAAATTTTTCTATCAAATATGATTAAAATGTTGCTAAATTTCACTTTTAGGGCAGAGCATATCAAACAGATTCATAAACATTGTAAATAGTAAAACTGTATGCAAAATTCTGTAAACCAGAAGCATAGCCAGAATGATAGATCACGCCAGCAAGTAGAAAGAGCAAAATTCTGTATTCTCTGAGAGAGTCCCAGGCATTATTTACTAATATGGTGAAAAATAGATTCCCTTCTGTGGTTGTTTAGTTGGTGATCCTGCCTATATTGTCCCTGAAACTGTCATATGCTCTTTATTGTTTCAATTATGGATTAATAACTTGACTCTTGATTTTTATTTCTCAATTTCCAATTTTATATAATATATAAAATTATGTATTAATATTTGGTCTACGAATTATAATGACCTCTGTTTACTCCAGTGAATCTCCAACGTAGAATTTTGCACAAAATGCAGTATGGTAATGACAAAATCAATATGCTTTGGAAAGTCTCTAATCCACATTCTCATCGTCTTCATCTATTAAATCTATTAAATTATTGCTGGTTATCTAATACAGAACATATTTGAATGAATAGATAGCACTAGTGCTTGTCTAAATTGTGTGGCACTTTTTCTTTCATGCTTTACATTGCCCAGTTTTCTTAACTTTCACATCTACCTCTCAATGTCTAAACTTAAATTTTTCTTGCATAGCAACAGGGCATTTCTAGTTGCTTTCTTTATATTAAACTGTGAATACTTCCCCTTCTTCATTTGTTCTTTTTCTTCCAAGTTCCTGCAGCCTATAGTCACACCCATCCTTTTTTACTTCTCCATTGGAAGTTCCATAGCTGATCACACCAGGGCTATGAAGAGGGGGATGCTTGTTACTGAATTTGAAGATGTTTACAGTTGTTAAGAATTTTCTCTTTTCCTCCACAGAATTTATTTTGATGTATATAACACAACTGGACAGGGTGCTAGGTAATCTCAACTAAGCTCCTTTTTTCCACGTGAAGTTGGACCAGATGGTCTTTAAAGATCCCTTCCAGCCTGGGCTGTTCTATGATTCTATAATCAGAATTAATAAATATATTTATCCCTCTATTTTGTATAAGATGCACACAGTTCGTATAAGATGCCTTCATACAAGAAAGCATGTGTAACACAACAACTGAAAATTAAGAAGTACTAAAAAATAATCTAGAACCATATAATCTGAGGATGGAATTTCAGTGAGGATAATTTGTTATGGGTTCAGCTACAGTAGGAACTTAATGTGCTTGACACATCAGGAACTTAATGTGTAGAAACTTAAATTGGTTTGACAATTTTAAATGAACTTGATGATAACAAAACCCACTTTATCTTGTCAGTGAGATGAGAGTTATCTCCTACATGAATATTGAATTGCAACCGCTTTAGGATAAAGGCTGTATCATCTGTCTTACACTTAAAAACCTTTGCATAACTTGGGAGTTGTAGGTATAACAGTAACACTAAGGGACAGACTACATTGCTAGAAGAATATTGTCTTGGAAAAGGAGGTTTCAAATTCATTTCATACAGGTGTAAGATCTTTCCTCTTAAACAGAGGTTTATAGCAAAAGCTTAAAGGAGCTGCTCACATCCTGAAAATACTCATTTTTTTTCTCTTTCTGCATTATCTTCGTTGTGCGAAACCTCCTGTATTCTATCCTGTGCTTTTATATTTACTGTCTGTGTGTGCTTTCCTTATCATCATGTCTTCTCTTACGTTACCATGTGATCCACTTGCTGTCACTAGAGCAACTCATTTATAACTCCTTAAAGAAAGTGATGTGGGCTCTCAAGATGCTTTCTTCAGCATTAACTGCTTGCCACATAGTCTGAATTGAGCCAGATCAGGGCTAAAAAGGTTGTTCTGTTTACGTGATTCCCAGTGTCTTTTTTGCAGTAGATGTAAAAGAGAGTTTTTACCTCTGAAACTCCAGTTGCTATGAGTTTATAACTGAAGTCTCAGTGTTCGATAGTTCCTGCAAGTTGGTAAGGTTTTAGATTCTGGTTAGATGTATGTAACTCTTTGGATTCTGATATTAACAATATAACTTTATCAATGTTTTTCTTGAGATTTGAGCTGATGAACTGAAAATACCATATTCTCAGTTTAGGGGATTTCTGGTCCTAATCAAATGGACTATAGAAATTAAAATCTTATGCTTGCCCAAGGAAACATAACACCATAGATTTATGTTCTGCCCCAGGGAATTAAGTTTCAGTGTATTTAAAAATCATTAAAAATTCAGATTTACCGGGTGTCTGAAGTGATAATTATCTTGATTAGAATAATTGATGCCCACTTGAAGGATTTCACTTTTGCATTGAGGTATTACTTATAGACAGTCTCTTGATGGTCTCATGGCAATGCACTAACTCATGCCAGAAATCTTCAGAGAGTTACTGACAATTAACTTACTTGAGAAGGAGAACCTCTTGTCATCTCCTGATACTCTACAAATTCCAGTGAACATGATTGGTAGTTCTTCATTTTATTACGGACTGACTGCTATGAAAACTGAAGATCGCAAGCTAAGCTGATAAAGGTAGATAAAATGGAAAGCCTAATTAAAAAAAAAAAAAAACAACCCCCCAAAAAACCCCAAAAGATCATATCATTTTGGCATGCAATTTATCACTTTTTCTGTCTTAAAATAAAAATTGGTGGCCAAGTTGCTGTTCTATGTGAGCTGGCTGTCTCATGTACACCAGAACTTACATATTTTCTGCTTTCTAATCCTCAGAAATAGTTATTTTTAAATGCATGCGATTTTTATAGTAACTACTGTTTTGAACTCAGAAGGAATGATGCATTGTGTATTATTAATTATTCTATTCAATCTGCTTGCAATGGAACATATCTTAAAATGCAGAGATGCCTAAAAGTACTTCTGCTCCTCCTACATTTGTTTATTTTGGTGAGAGTTCTTGTAAGAAATGCCATTCACACTACTGTGAAATACTGGGATCTGTATGCTTTAGGAACATAAACAGTAGTCTTCAAAGCTTTCAGGTTTATTGTTTTAGCTATGTATAGAAATCTCATAGTCAATCTGTTCACAATGATACACATTTTCAGGGTTTTCTTCTCAAACGCATATAATAGATACACTTTTTAAAAACTATAGGTTAGGTTCAGGAGTGTATTTCTGAGTAAAGTAATAGGTGAGTATTGGGTCCCTTGATAAATTCTACAGATACGAAATATGCAGACTTAAATATTTACTTCTTCAATAGCCCTTGTAAGTTCCTGGCAAGTTTTGCTTACAGAGATGGTGACTTTTTTCTTGTCTGCAGTGGGCAGGTACACCAGCTGCATGCCTTCTGATTAATTTGAATTATTTGGTACTATAGATGAATTAACTTAGAAAGATTCCTCAATCTGCTTAGTAAAACTATCTTTCTAGTGAGGCTTGAAAATTGTTTGGAAACTGTATACCAAAAAAAGAACTAGATAAGTTTTATTTATATATAGTACAGAATTTGGGGTTCAAGGACAGTAAAGGACATATTGGGATAGACATTATTGACAGTCTAATATGTTTGAGTGAGTGGGTCCATTAAATTTACTTAATGTATAATGTCATAATAAAGTCTACTACTCACAGTTTTAGTCTACCATTAACTCTGAGATTATTCTTTTTTTTTTTATATTTACTGAATTACTTTATTTGCTACTGTGCAGCCTCTCTCCTGCATTCACCAATCCACTTGTTCTGTAGGCTTTGATTTGCCACTGAAATTACTTGTACTGGGTAAAAGAAAAATCTCCTCTGTGGCTGAAGAGAGCCAGCAGATCATATGTCTTTGCTGAGCCATTCCATGGTGGCTTGAGAAGTGTTATAGTGTAATGGAAATTTGAATATGCTTGTTAGACAAAGGATCAGCCTGTCTTAATTTTCCTGATTTCAGAGACATTCCCAGAATACCTGACAGCACACACGCACAGCTGGAGTCCAGTAAGTTTCAATTGTGGGGTAGGAAAATCTTCTCTCTCTTTTATGTAAGCACAAATGGATTGAAAAATGTCGTCTACAGTCAGTATAGCTCTCGTCTCTCTGTTCATATTTGTCTCAATATGTCATTTCACTGTATTATCTATCAACCTTTGTTTAATAATAAACTATCAAAAGTCAGGATATTTTGATTTAGACTTGACATTTGGATATAAGCTTAAGCTAGTTTTGATTGAAAAGAAAAATGTAATTCTAACTAATATACAAGAACATTAATAGTTTTTTTTAATTTCCTGTTTTATTGTCATGTGTTTCAATTGAACTATACAAACTAAAAATGGGGATGAAATGTTCTTTATTTACAACCTGAGAGATAGCTACTTTGAAATTAGAGTATTCCTACTTCATTAGAACCATTCAGCAGTCTTTAAATCGGCTAAACCAGTATTACATATGGGGAAAAAATAACTTGTTCTTTGGCTTAGATCTGATAAGATGGATTTCAGCCTGCAGTTATTTTTTATCATTGTTTTAGAACTCTTTTATAGTAGAAGCCATGAATAAATGCAGTGGCATAAACTTGATTATAAGAATATGAAAAACTCCAATAACTTTCACAGATCAACTGAGTCTTAAAATAAAATCTATTTTATGTTTTGTGAAATGTGGAATGTCTTTTGTATTTATAAGAACACTCTACTTTTACTTTATGTTTTATGTGGCAAAACTTGTCCTCTGACAGTTTGCAGACCTTGTAGATTGGAAACAAAATGCACAAAAAATACTGTGTGCATCTTGATGTTTTTGTAAAAATCTAATTAAAAATTAGTCTGATTGTACAAAATAATAAGTGCCCTTCAGAAGACTGAATTCTTTTGACCACAGTAAAGTATTTACTTCACTATTTAGGAATTTTGAGCCTTCAACTAACTGACATAATTACAGTTGGAAATATCTGAATCGACTGTTTTTAATTCTATATGGTTCAGATAACATTGTGCAGCTATAATAAACTTGGAAAGCTTTTGATTGCATCTGAGCACCAAAAGATTGAGTATCATTATTTAGTAATTTTAAATAGATAAAAAGTGGTATTTATAACAATTTCATTTCATGTTTGGTTATATTTGTACAACTTTTTTTAAAGAACGTTGTGAAAAATGCATAAGTGCTACTATTTATAAAATATTTTTATTTATAATTACAGGTTCTAGTTCATTTGAATCTCAAAAAATGGACCGACCTTCTATTTCAGTGACTTCTCCTATGAGTCCTGGCATGTTAAGGGATGTTCCACAGTTCTTGTCTGGACAACTTTCAGTATGTAAACATTTCATTAATATTAGTGTTGTGCTTTTTGCAGCATGTACAACTCTCACTGCAGAGTGCAAGCTACCTCTAACACAGATTTCTTGTTAGATAGCTAAGTTTTTTGGTTAATGCTATATATCTCAGTATAGGCAGGGCCATAGTTTCATTAGGACATTCAATTTTATTCACTTTTGGAAATTTTATGTATCATAGAATCATAGAATGGTTTGAGTTGGAAGCGACCTTAGAGATTATCTAGTTCCAACACCCCTGCCATGACAGGGACCTTCCACTAGACCAGGTCACCCAAAATCCCAATCCCAATCAACCCCTTGAAGACTTCCAGGGATGGGGAATCCACAATTTCTCTGGGCAACCTATTCCAGTCCCTCACCACCCTCACAGTAAAGAATTTTATATATATATATATATATGTATGTATGTATGTGTGTGTTTACCTAGTAAGCTAGACTGGTAGAGTCAAATTTTCAGAAAGGCCTAGTCTTGGCCCGCAGTTAGTTTATGCTGTTGAGTGTATACACTTTCTCAACGGTAACATTTACATATGCAGTTGGTAGATTTTATTACCTGTGTGCTTGGACATTAATATTCCGTATTTCTTTTGTACTAGCTTTCATATATATATTTCCCCAGATATCCCTTTGATTGTTTACTAATATTGTACTCTTTATACCAGTGTTACTCACTTTTGTTCTTCACTCTCATTGAGAACAAAGTTCATTACCTGAGTGCTTCTTTAAAAGGGTAATTTTTTTTGTACACACTGAAGAACTCGAGTTTTGTATGCCTTTCTGTGTCATTTACAACTCCAAAGTGTGATTTTTCAAAAGTGCTCAGTTGTGGACCAACTACACATTGAAAAGGAGAGGAAAATGGAATGGAAGCAGTGCAACACTGGTGTCAAACAAGTTTGAAAATGTCATGTTCATATTTCTTCCAAGTAGTTCATGTTAAGATAATGAGTGTGCCATAAAAATATTCGTAAAATCTAAGCAGACTGTTTGTAGCTCTCACAGAAATGGTTTATGGTGTTGACAGAGGAGAGGAAGAAATATTTTTCTGTCTGTTCAGCAGCCTTGTTGGCTCCATTTTGCAATGCATGAGACATTATTTGTTTTGCTCATCACACCAGCCATCTACAATATTTAATTTTAATTTTCTGTAACTGTTGTACTTAACTACTTTGAAAGACTCAATCCTTTGGATAAAATGGAAAACTAAAAATCTTGACTGTAGAGTGCAGAATGCTTTGCACAAAATACATTTACAAGCAAACATGAAAATGAACTGTCAAAATACACATATCAAGTTTTCTGAAAACCAATTTATTTTTACAAGACAGCAAAAATTGTTGATAGTGGGGGAAAGAAATATCTTTTGGCTAAGTCTCATAAAAGAATATGCTGTCAAAAAGTTTTGGTTCCTACCTCCCAGCATGAAAGTCAAGATCCAGTTTGCTGCTCGGACATCCGATGCACAGACACGGCTGAATCATGATCCAAATAGGAATCAACTTCCTCAGTTTCTCAAATTCAGGAACAAAATCTTCAGGAGTTTAAGATTAAGATTTATCAGTAAAGTCAGTAAGTCTGTTGATTTTCTGGTTTAATGGATATTGCAGTTTGAAGTGAATAATAATAGTATCAGGTGATTTGGAAGTATATTCTAATTTACTGAGAATAACAGAATTCACAAAATTTTATGTCTCAGAATGGCATATGAATTCAGTATTTAACTGAAGTGTTCCTATTTTTAATTATTTTTGTTTATTTCAAGATATGAATGTCTTTGTTAATAAATTTACAGTATTTATTTCCATCTAAGGAAATCAAGTAATGCTAGGAGACATTTAAAGTTTTCCTACATTTGTCCTCTTCATACTCCCTTATATACTGTATGCAATTATGTACAGTACTCCCTACTGCACAGTATCCTTGTTTCCCTCAGAGAGCAGCTGATATCTGAGAACGAACAGCTCCAGTTGACTGACACTAAAGTCAGAAATGCTCAGTAACTCTCTAAATTAAAATCCCATGGCTCAATGTAGACATCTAATATTAGTAGACAATTTGAAAATTTGGATTCCTGTCTTACCGCATCAGCTAAAGAAAAGTTGGAAATAGCTGTATTTCATGTTATCATGCTAATGGCACAACCCAGCTCCTGCTGCTGTTGGCTCATGGCTTTGGGAGACCAGTGTTAAACCTTTTGCTTTGTGAGGAAGGGTGGCTGTCACCATGTCTGAAGGTGGTGGGTAGATAGATAGCAACATGGCACCTAACTGGGCACATTGAAATGTGTAAACAAAAATATGTTTTTAGAAAAAGATTAATTTAAGAGAATTGCAGTATTCTACAGGAGCAGCTTTTTCAAAAGAGTAAATATCAGTAGTTTCTTTTTGATCTGGTATTTTAAGTTAGTTTTGAAAAATGACATTTTTTTACTTTTTAAATTTGGGGGTTTATGTGTCTTGCAGGTAGTGCAATGAATAGTTTTTCCTTCACTTTTTAAAATTTTGATTTTTCATTTTGTAGCTTTAAAAAATTTTGAGTTAGTGGAAAAAACAACTCTTCGTAGAGTTGGAGTTGTTTTGAAAAATTAGAATGGATTTTCTAATTTTGGACCTTTAGCAAAGGTGAAGTAATAGGGAAAAACTGAATTTAAAAAATCTCCTCAGGTTCCAAGAAATATTTTAGTTTGAACACTAGCAAATGGACAAGCTTCAGTGTTTTGTTTTTCCATGTTTTTAATCAGCTCCTTTTTGACAGAGCAGTTGATGGAACACTCATTCATTCCAAATAGCTAAGTAAGATGGAAATGAAAGGAAATACTAAATTCCAAATGTAATTGGGAGTGTGCTCTTTATGGTGAGTGCCTAGGCAGGAGAATAACTGCAGAGCCCTGGCAGTAGATGGGGATAAGATGCTGTTCTTTGTGGAAACAGAGGATAAGTTGACATTCTGGGCAATGGTGGCTGAATTCAGGTATGTGGTGAATCTGAAGGAATGGATGTATTCTGCATTTTCTGTCTTTTGGACAATACCATGTAGTCCTGATGGGCCGTTGTTAGAGCAGCTGTGGTTCATCAGCTGTGAAATACAAGACTTGTGGATAGAAGGAGATACCCACTGTTCGGGTGGAGGGCTGAACTATTTGAATAAATACTTGGGTATGTGCATTCTTATTAAGACAGTGCTATAGATCCTTCAAGAGTTTTTATGTTAATAGTGTTTTGGAATGTATTTCTTTATGCTCAGTAAGATTTTAGTGATGTGATGGCACTCTGTTATTCAGGGATGTCTTTCTCTGTCTAGTGAGTCTTCCATGTCTTCCTCTGTAATGGCATTGGTCTGTGTAACTGTTTTCTTCTGTTGAGGTTACAGTACCACTCCAGAGCTGGCTGATAGGATTTCCCATGAAGCAAACCATCTCACATAGCTAGAAAATCTTATTTTCATTGATAATTATTCTGCCCAAATACATATTTAATTGAACAAATTATGTGCAGCTACACTAAACTATTGTGTGTTCTAATTTACTAGAGTGTATAAATAATTTATCTGTATTCTGTGCAGTTTATTTTATGACATTTTGGATCCACATTGTTCTTTCAGGGGAGTATCTGGCTGTTATTGCAATTATTGTTTTATTATTATTTGCTTTGTCTGGTTCTTGTTTTTGCGGTTTTTCACTGATTTGTTTTTCCTTTAATATAATTTTGAAAAAGTCAGTATTCTTTGTATGTTGGTGCTCTTCACTTCATTACTGCATTCTGGCTACTTTTTCAGTACTACATGAAAAGTATATCTGGAAATGCTTTTGCAATAGTTAAGTTTAGAGATTGATAAGATGGCTAGAAGACCATGTAAATGGATACAGGTATAAAATTACAGTATTTCCTTTTTGTACTGGTGGAATTTCTAACCAATTTCTAACCAGAAAAGAAATGTCGTTTATAAAATTAATCTATTTCCTTGTACAGCTGAACCACAGAACCACTTCAGTAGATTTTCTATACATATTCAGTTTATAAAGCAATAAAAATATAGGTATATTAATTACAGTTGTAATATCTGTAGCATATTAGAAAGCAGATATTGTACATTGTGAAGGACATGATATGTCAGCATGTTGGGAATGAGGCCAATTATGAGACATGCTCCCCTTCCCCCTTTCAACTTTTCCTTTTCCCTTTCTTTTTTCCCCATTCTACCTCTACACAAGTAAATTGCTGTTGCTGTAACATTATAGCCTAGAAAGCTCTAGATAATCACACAATGTGCTTATTGCCCTCCATTTTCCAAGGCAGAATATGCACATGAGGGTCCTTGGTGCATGGTGGTAGATATTCTATCCCTCTTAGGATTGTGATATTCTGGAATATCTGTGTTTCTTTTGTAATACAGAGCAGAAGCAAGCTGAAGATCTATTTTTGTTGTATGTGAGTAGGTCACATTCTGGCACCCATACACTGGGCTGTGCGGTACTGCCTGTGCAGAGTAGGGGTCCGTGTATAGCTGCTGCACCTCACAGAGCACAGGAGCACATCAGACAAAACTGGCGATCCAGACTGTCAAATTTTATATATCCTCTTGCTTTGGTGTGAGAACAGATGACTTCACACATTTTATGGAACAGATTTCTCCAGCATCTGTGCATGCCAAGTAAGCAAGGAGGGTGGCAGAAGCATCATCACGCTGCCTGTCTCCATACTTTTGCTACATTTCTTACGGAAGTGAAAATTGAGTAGCAGCTTCTTTCCATCACTTTGAAATAGATCATTAATCTTAGGAAAACCAAGCAGGGAGATAAAGATCATTCAAATCTGTCAGATTGCTATGGTAGTTGTGACCTACTCCCATGCTCCTGTCCCCCCACTGGCCCTCTTAGATGTCAACATGCCCTCTTGTTTCTGTCCATTCCCCGTACTCGGTACCCGTTCTGTGCCACTCCATTAGCTGTTGCCCTAAGCCGAAGATAGAGATTGGTTGGTTGGAGTCTGTAGCTATTCCAGGAATTTAGGAGTGTTGCCTGTACTGATGTAGTCTTGATGTAGCCACTGGAAGCCACAAGGCTGTATGTGGTCACAAAAATAAGTTATAAATGCATCTATGTGTGCAATGCAACTACTAAGTTTGCTAGATGCTCTAGATCCCATTTCATGCAAGGGTTTTCTGTATATGACAGTCATGATTGCTAGAGAACTGAAATACATCGATTGTACCTTCCTCTCCCTAATGCTAACACCAGATAGCCCTAACTTTCTTTTTATCATTTTAAAAGTATTTAGGAGGGCTTTTAATAGAAATGCCTCTTAAAGTTGCATTTTGTTTTACTCTAGAAAGCAACCAAAGCTGTCAGTGCGTGAACTGTACTTGTTTCTGTCTCTGAATATGCATCTACAATCTTCCTGAAAGAGATGATCAAGCTGAACTTATGTTTCCTACCCCACTTTTAAATCACACTTTGCTGATCTGCTCCTTTTGTTAATGTTATTTCTAAATCTATTGTAAATGTTATCTGTAGACCTGTAAAGTGAAATCCTTGCTCCTGGGGAATCAGTGGCGAAACTCCTGCTGACTTCCCTAAGGCCAGAATTTCTTTCACAGGGTTTTGATGTGATTTGGTAACAGATTTTTTTATTTAATTTATGCATTGCATTAAAATACTTTCTGTTAGATAAATATGTCATTGGTGTAAAGCTGTGTTTAAAGTAATAGTTGTGTGTCTTTGTTTTTACTTTTGGTCTTTTAGTTTCCAGCGTGTTGTCCTTTTTGGTTTTGTTTTATTGCTTTTTCTTTAATTTTGCTTACCAGAGCCAAAGCCTTAGTAGAAGAACAACGCCTTTTGTTCCTAGGGTTCAGGTAAAGACTTCGTCTGCCTGACAGAAACTAAAGTTGTGTTTTTTTCTTTTGTTTGTTATGGAAAATGCATAGTAGGAAAACGTTACATTATAGTCCGTTTTCCCATATTTTTAGTGTGTTGCTTTAAACCATATTAACGAGTTTCATGTCATCTTGTGAGCAGCTTGTAAGATTCTGCATGAGGGTTAAAATATTAAATTAAAATTTAAAGAGACAACTAGTTTTTGTTTGCTGTTTACCCAATATTAAACCCATACAGGTTTCAATAGTGATGATGGTTATGCCTCCCACATACAAAATGTGTGTACTGTTTAAGCAGTAAATAATTTTGTGCTTGAGTCATTATATAAAGATGAATGTCTCTTTAAATCATTCATTATCATTACTTAACACATCCTTTTTTGCATTTTCCAAGTAATAGTAGCGCCTTGAGTGGAAGACAGGCAAAAAATTTGTACCTTGTTTAAAAAAACAAATTCCTTGTGTATGAGACTTGGGTTTTGTATTTTAAAAGTACATCAAAATAACCAAAACTCTATTTAAAAAAATATTTTTCCCAATTGTGTACTGAATAGATTTAACTTTGGTATTCTCTTTAGGTACAAGTTGTTTGCCTTTTTTCATTAGGAAACTCCTAAGGTACTCTAGATTAACGCAAAAGTAGGTTTTACTAATATGTTACAATGCTTATCTTGCTTTGCTGCATGTTTTTCAATTTTTTATAAATAGAGTATGATCGGCTTTTCTTACAAAATGTGGAGATGTTAATCTTTCTTGTGGAAGCTGTATGAATGTTTCCTTTCTTTGATCAGTTGCTCAAGGAAAGATGTAAAGGATTATCTAAATGATCAGAATAAGATGACTAAATTTCATCTTGAAAAGGAAAAAAGATAATATATATATTTATAAAGGAATTCTAAATAAGACTGTAGGCAATGGTTTGGTTATGAGTCGTATTTGATAAAATACATTTTTTTAACAATATATTATTTCTTGAAAGTAGTCCTTATAAATGCTGAAATGTAAATTCAAAATAAAAAGTCTAAGAAAAAAATTGAGATTAAAAAAGCAACATCTTAATAGTATTGTTTTAGGTTAACGTATTATTATGTGCTACTGACATAAACTGCCTTTGTATTAAAAAATTAAAACATTCTTAAGAAAGTTCATGGTAATGAAATCAGAAGGGTAAAAATTCAATGAAAAGTTTTTAAGTAGTTAATAAATGTAATGTATAAGACATAAGTAATCCTTTAATAACTTTTAATAATGATTTTCTTTTTAGCTATTTGCAAAATAAAGAAAGGATATGACAATTGATTATTCAATTTAAAATGGAAACATCTGCCTGAAAACTGCATTTTTCATCAAATACTGTAATGTAGAAGTAACATGTAGTAGTTCCTTATTTTAATCGCATAGTATAAAATAAAGAAATAGACATAAAAATTGCCAGTTCTACTTAGACTAAAATCCTCTAATAAAAAAAAATTACTTTGATAAAACAATTATGGTAGTAATTTAAGAAAACAAAACAAGTGTAATACTTGATAGAGAATATCCAGCAAGATGTGAAAGTGTATGAGGCTTACTCTCTCACCTCTAGTTGGGTTATTTTTGATGGTGTAGGTAAGAATTGTCTTAAGCCTCAGTTTTGTTTCTGCACAACGTATGTGGAGTCATTGTGGATTTCTCTTAACCGTTTTTTTCAGAGCTCTGTAGCAGTCAAAGCTAAACATAATGTCTGCAACAAGAGTTCCTGAAGAGCTCAAACTTAGACCTTGACAACATCTTTACAACTAGACTGAAACCAAAAGTCTCCCATCTGCCCATTTTTATTAGGGATGGCAGATAGTTTTATTTGGATTCATTTAAGCCATGTTTACAGTGCAGGCTGCAAAGAAAAACATAAATTCTCCAGTGATCTTTAAACAAGGATGTTAAAAGCAGTCCAGCAGCAGTGCAGAACTCTGGTTACTTTTTGGCATGAGAAGCGAGCTAACGCAGAGCTCTGGGCTGTTGTTTATGGTTGTCAGGAAGTATCCCTTACATTGTGGGCTCTGGTATAGCTGTGTCTGTAGAATCCCCTACAAGAATGAGGATCTCCAAACATTTCTGTTTATACCTATTTATTTCATTGCTCTCAACAGGGAATACACATCTTTATTCTTGCTTGTATCTTCTTTACTTCTTAGTCTGAAACTGATCCTGGTGATAAATGTCTGGCAGAAGTTCCTCTTCTACACTTCTCTCCACGTCATTCCATTCATTTTCTAGCTCTTGTGTCACTGAATAATTTAAAACCTATGGTTAAAGATGTTCAATTTCCTTTTTCCCTACCATACACCCTTCTCCTGAACTTTTACTAATTCCACAGTACCTGGAAAACTGCTTATTTATTTCCTGAACTTTTAGATTCAGTTTAGAATACTAGCAGTTTTCTAATTTACAGAGTGATGCATTACAATATCTTTGCATGCAATGATCTGTTCTTAAATTTGTGTTTTCCATGCCATATCTCGTTTACTTGGTGGAGCCTCCTTTAGAGATAGAGTTGCCATGAAACCACCGGGTTTTTTCTAACTTAAAAAAAATCAGACATCCTTTTTGCTTTAATACAGAACATCAGTACATTTGAACATGTATAAAAATATATGTATGCATCTATTTGGCATTATTCAAATCAGGATGAAACCACTAAAAAGTAAATTTTAAAAGAAATCTAGATTAGGGTAGCCTAAATATCTCCATAATTTTCTGCCCTTCATATCTTAGACTCTTTTCAATTTGATAGCTTCTTTTTGTATTTTTTCCAGCATATCTGACAGCAACTGAAGCAGACAGCAATAGTAGTTTTGTTTAGCAACTGTCAGTTGGGTTTTGTTAGAGATATGTTTAACGGCATCCAAAGCTCACCTCAGCAACGCTGAAGACTTTACTACCTCAAGGCAGTTTCTGCATCTATATAAGCTTAAGTCCGAATAAAATTATTGCTGTAAGCATTTTTTAAAATAAACTGAGAATTGAGGCTTTCTTTTTGCAACAACAGATACTGCTGGTGTATCTCTTGTTTCAGAATAATGCAAGAAAGAAAGAAAAGTAGTATCTTAGTTTCAAAACATTACACTAATAAACAGCTATGTAGGTTACATGAAAAATTTATAATAAACAACAGAAGTACAAAAATGCTTGGCCAGACGTCTCTCAAACCCAGTGATGTATGAGTAGGCTGTGGTGGTAGTAATCAAGTTGTGGGGCAGGCAGTCTTTCCCAGTGGCACAAGTTTTATCTCTTTTCCATGAGATCTGTGAAGCAACCCTTATATGACAAGTAAAGAAATAATGTCTAGCATTCAATTAAAAACTTCAAATATTCTCTATTTTTTATCTAAAGTTATCACTTAAGATACTGTGTACCTGTATGTGCTGTACACAAAAACACATTAGAATTGCATAGTTAAGCAAACAGTCAAGCACTCATGAAGTAGGAATATAGGAAGTGGCAATAATAGTAGTAGTATCTAGATTTTCTTACCTGATTTCTCTTATGCATATATATTAGAATATAAATGATAATATTTATAATAAAATGATTACTTCTTTTCTATGACTCTGACCTCAGTTAGTGACCTCTGAATAAAATTTCTAGCTAAGATGAGATCTAAAATGAAAAAGGATGAAATCTAGTAAACAGAATTTATATGCTTAATTTATATAAGTCTGAGGTGCCTTGAGGAGGTGCTTACACTTGTACAGTTGAAGGAAAGAACTAAGTACCTTTGAGTCTGCAGTAAGTGATTCAGCCAAAAAAAAAGGACACCTATCCCCATCAGCTCTATTTGAAACTTAGGCTGCTCCAGAGGGTGACTTGATCCTTCAGAGGGAGTCGTCTTCTTCTGAGGCTACACAGGACCAAACAGGAATACTGGATACCTGCACCCTCACTTCTTAGAATGTAACACCAGCAGTCATCTTTTATAGACTATTCTATGCGTAAGAAGCTCATAGCAGAAACAGGACATCTGTGGTTAAAACCCTATTTAGACTGAAGAGAATGAAGCCGTCTCAGAAAAGTGCATTTATTATCAAGCTATTGCACATCCCTTTCTTCTCCGGAGTATGAAGTCTCATCTGAAGCTGAGACACTGTGTGGCTGGGAATATAAATGTGTGGTCATGGAAAAGAAAGCTTAATTTTACTGTAGCAGATTCCAGATCTGCTACCCAGAATGTGTATTGATCTTGTATTAGGCCACTATTGGTTAAAAAATGAGAATATTCTACAAACCTGAGACCAGATCCTCATGTCTGTTCTCCAGATGACTACCTTCATCACCTGACTGCAGAAGAATTCTTGTTTCTTGTGCTCTGCATAGCAAACCTGGAAGTTCTTTTCTCTTGCACTCTTGTCTGGAAGCCCGTCTCAAGGAGCAGCAAATGCACCGCTCTGTGGATGATAGACCATCTCACAATTTCAGGATGCGTTGAATTTAAATGCCTGTTTGCCTGCATGTAGGTTGCAATGGAAGTTTAGTCAAGAATTAGATACACATCTGCCTAGGGACGGAGCCTAGGGAAGGAGAGTATATGAGTGTATGTGTGGCAAATTAGTTTCCAGGACTTCAACATCAAGTGGAAAGATCTTTAGAAAGCAATCAGGTTGGATCACTTTCTAAGTGACTTTTAGGTGCCTACATCCTAAATTATCTGGGTAGACAATGCCCTATTCAATAAGTTTTTTACAGGTGTTAGCATCCATATTAGCATCAGCCAGCGTGTTTTTCCTGTAGTGTATTTTATGTGTTTTAATTTTGCCTTTTCCTTCATTTAGATCAGGATTGCTTCATCACAGTTTCTTAGGCATTCTAAGCTTTTGAAAGTGCTATTCCTGCATGGGTAAAAAACTGCTGAATGGAGGGTTTGTAGATTCTACTTTGTTATGGAGCTGCTTAAGTCTTTCAGTGCTGAGCATCGCACCTGTACATTTTTGTGGGCCTTTCACCCTATGGCTTGAATAATTCAATGTTCTTCACTTTTTGGTGTTAGGAATCTTTTCTGCATGCAACTCAACAAAGCTAGAAAAGAAAAAAAATAATTTCCTCATCAGCTTTTCTGTTATACATATGCTATCCCATGTTTATTTCACAACATAAAATATATATAATATTCTATGAGGTGTGGTAGAATAGTCCTGCATGTATTGTTTAAGAATTGAGAAACTATGATCAGAGTCTGACTCAGTCAGATCCTGTCCAGGCATAATACAATAATACACACCTCAGACTTTAATTCCAACACTTTACTTAGCACTACAAATCAGGCTCCAGGGTCTCATGTCAGGCTTCTAGACAACGAAGAACACGCAATTTGTAAATGCCTTTTGCAGTGCTTTAAGTGATCCACACCTCAATAAACAAAAGCTCTGGGAAAAAGGAAGGAATGGAATCCAGTCCTCTTGGACTGCACCTGTCTGTCTTAAATGGCTGTCCTTTCTCTTGTGAACAGAAAAAACAAGGTTCTCATAGGAAAATACCATACCATCCAAATATTGTCATAATACTTATGCACAGGAGAGTCAGAATTAGACCAGTCCTATTCCCAAACTAATTTTCCTTGTTCAGTATGCTAGTCTAACTCCTTGTTTCTCATTTTCCTTTCCAATTTCCTGCCTTGACTTCTTGTCAGATTTTCTCTATGCAACATACTTTGCACCAGTTACAGAATGGCTGGTTCTTTTGTCACCTCGTTACATTTCTCTCTTTCTGTCTAGTGTTGCCCCTCTTCTATGGTTCCCGACATTAGTGGCTCCGTTCTTCCTGTGTTTCATCAAGAAGCATCTTGTATCCTTTTGCTTTCCCAGTAATTCTAAAGCAGTTTTGATTTGTCCTGTCTTCCTTCTTCTAACTTCATGAGAATGCAATCCCGTTCTCCACTCCATGGAGTTCTTTGTCCATTCTCTCATTCCCATTTTTTTCCCCTCTCTTTACATCCAAGTCAAATGACTTCTTGGATTACAAGTGCCTGTGCTGTGTATTGTAGGCTAGCAATGTGAACACAGGAGAGAGAAAGTCATCTGGTCATAATTCTGCCTCCTGACCTTTCCTACAACAACACAAATTACAGGAAATTACAGGGCAAATATTCCCATTATGTACAAATGTTTCCAAAAATTTTCCAGAGCATTAAGAGAAAAGTAGAAGTTATAAGTCAATACAAATTTCTCTAACGAATGTTAGAGAATCTGAAAGAAAGGGTGTAAGATGATTTAACTTTATGCTTAGAGTAATTCTCCAAACATTTTGGCTGAAGTTTTCCTGAAAAAATCTAGTCTGAAATAAATATAGTGAAGAAATATTTAGCCTGATTATGAACAAATAATTTTGGTTATACTTTAGGCACCCATGTCTGGATTATCTCACCTTCACTCAGTCACAGTTTGTGATAGTGTCTGGATCCCTAGCATTCTGCTTAAGCAAGGACAATTTTTCCCCCAAAAAAAGCAGATGAAGATTGTTTTCAGTGCTATTCCCCTTGGGGTGTGAGACTAGCCACGTCTGTCCTTTGCTCAAGGACTCCCAAGGAAGTGGGTGGAAACATTTAATGTCAGAGAACTTTTAAGTTGACTTGCACGTCAGAGGTCATTACAGCTTTCTGTTGGATTCATACAGCTGGTGCAAAGCTTTCTACTTGTGATCTCTAGCTGGATGAAGATACCTGTACTCTAGATAACTCTAAGTTTAGAAAAAAATATTTACAAAGCCCCTTGCTTTGCAGGAATGTAGCAACAGCATCTAAACCTCTTTTGAATCTAATTAAGGATAATTTCTCTCACATAGTTTTCTGCTTTAGTAGCCAGAGAGTCCTTTAACTGCTGGTGCCAGAAACCTGTAAAATCTGTAGCAGGGCCAGTGGCCTGATAATAGAGGACAGGTATCTGTCCCTTTTTAATATCCATTCAAAGACTGCTGGTTGGTGGCTACAGGAGTTGCAAGTAAGTAATGGAGAAGGAAGAAGTACACGGCCACCATTGATTGAGTTGGTGTGTCCTAGTGTAATCTCACTTACTGAAGTATTAGGAATGGCAGAAAGCTAAATCAGCCTCTTGTTGGTGAGTCAAAAGTCTTGGAATTGCATCAAGACCTTTCTTTAAGTGACTGAAATGCTGAAGATGGGGTGCTATGACAGCAGATGGAGACTGTGTCTCTGAAATGATGTGAGGTGAGCGCCACAGAAAGTGCGCCTTCCCCTGGTTGTGTTTGCCTTAGCTAGTGTATATTTATGCCAAAAGGTGCACTGTTGGTTAGGTGTTGAGTTGGTATTATCCTCTTTGATTCCTCTAAGTTCAGGCAGGGTCAGTGTTTCCTTTAAATGTCATAGTTTGTCCTCTGTCTCAGGCAAACTCCCAATGAAAAGAGCCTCCTCTGTAGCTGCAGTGATACTCCCTGGCTATTTGGAAAGCTTTGTTTTGTCCTAACTGCACCATTTCCCCCTTCCACAGTGAGTGCAGGTGTATCTTCTCCTTGAATAGGTTATATGCAGCTGTAGTATTCAAACTGAAATAGCTAAATAGCAGCTTCTAATGACTGTGGTAAAAAAGGATAGCAGACCAAGTCTAAGACTGATTAATTATAATTTCTGCAGATGAGTAATAGTAGTTTTTGCCTTGTTGTTGCTGAATTGGACTGTGAAAAGGGTTGGACTACTGAGCTGCTCTCTCTTACAATTTCTGGAGGGCTTGATTTCAGCATGAATCTCTGCATCTTGAAAACCCTTTAGAGGTTTGAAATGTTTATGGTCTTATCCCATGGTCTTTCCAGCACAACAGGACATGAAAAATTCATTCATTCATTCTACATAAACTCCTTAGAAATGTATATACACGAATATCATATATCAGTAATGCAAGTAATACAATATCACTGCCAAGAGAGAATAATCCTAATCAGAACACTATGTGAAAAACCATTAGTATGAAATAATGTACTTACTGTACAAGGTTTTTAAAAAAGAGTAACTCCTGGTACATACTGAAGCTATTATAGTATTAATTTATTTTTTATGCTTTGTTATAAATGCAAAGTAGAACATTATATTTTCTGTATATATTTTCTAATATAAATAGAAGCCTGTGAGCAAAATTAATTTTAAGAATTAATATGCTACTTTTTTGTAGAAGTAAGTTCACTAATTAATATTTTCTCATTACAGATAAAACTGTGGTATGACAAGGTTGGTCATCAGTTAATAGTGACAATATTGGGAGCAAAGGATCTTCCTTCAAGGGAAGATGGGAGGCCAAGGAATCCTTATGTTAAAATTTACTTTCTTCCAGACAGAAGGTAGGGTGAACACAAAGACAACGACCATTTGAGTAAGAATTAGTATGATACTCAGATGGCATGCACAGCTGGGTTTACTGGTTGTACATATACAGAAAAATCTTACAGTTTGGAGTTTCTTTATTGAACATGCTGTGTAACAGCAACGCATCTTTGAACACTAAACACAAACTCAGTTTCACTGGATATTTTATTAAATACTGAATAGAAGAGGAAATGTAAACATATGTCATTGCATGGAGATCTGTTACTTGCAAAGAATTTTAGTGTTTTATGATGTCCTTATTTTCTATGACAATTATTACTGTCTAGTGCAAAGAAAATGCTATAAAGTTAGGTTCACAGATTTCTGGACTGATCAGTCCAGCAGTTTGTTTTGCCCCACCTTTATACAGCAAAGCAGGAGCAGGTTTGGCATCTGAAACTTATAGATTTTGTATCACAGTATAAGTAAGTTAAGACTGAAGGAGACTCAATTGAGATTTCCCAGATGCACCTTGAAAACTTCCCCTGAAGCACAGGACTGATATTAATCTGGACTGGCATTATATATGCATTTAGGGAAAATTAAACTGTGGTAGTGACCCTTAGTCCTGAATAGCTCCTTCATTTTTTAGTCCATGATTTTCTGCCATGCCAAATTAGTTGGTGGGAACAATAACAAAGGGGATAATGTGTTCCCCCATAGAGTTTTTTTTTAATTGATACTTCCTCAGATTGTGTCAGTAGGGGAAAATGTTTAGCTTTATTTTGTAGTGTATCAGCCAAATAATTCAAAGATTTAACTTGACTCGATATATAAAAGATTGACCAGTGGGTTGCTAAATCTGTAGAATAGGATGTAACTTTACAGTTTACATTTTTATGTCTTGCTTTTCCTAATATCTAAAGTGGGAAGATGCTAACTCTCTTCAGTGCCAATTGACTTCAGCAGGAATTAAAGCTATTCAGTATTTTGGAAGACACTGCTTTTCCACTTTCATTGTATACCATATGTTGACAAGAATATTTTCTGTGGCTGCATAATTTGCTGTATAATTGATGACAAAAAGGTTTTGGATGGGTTGTATTGGGGTCACCAATATTTGAACTGTTGGGCTATATTCTTAGTTTATTCAAATTGCTGTAGTGTGTTTGGAGATGATGAAGCTGTGCTAAACTGAGAATCAAGACTGGTTAAATTGTCTTATATGCTTTTTCAAGGTTAATAAAGCTACCAAAAATGTCTGTGTTCAGAATGCTTTACCATGTAAGTTGTAATAACTTGAAATACATAGAAGAAAAATATTTAATGAAATACAAAAAAAAACCCCCATAACATTAAATTTTATTATGCTATACTGGTGTATTTATGCGAAGTATTCAGAACATTTTCTTTAATCGTTGTATGTGTTTTCTATCACTTATGTAAGAATCATCAATTTGTCTTATTGAACTGTTTTTTTTTTTCTGATGTGCAAATTAATTTTCCTTTCCTTAGAGGTAAAGGCTAAGTAAGCAGCAACATATTTCTTGTGTAGTAGAAGGAAATGGGCTAGAGGTAAAATACACTTAAATGAGTCACACATTTAATTAGATGAAGATACTGAACTCTCTTTGATTAAACAAATTTCACTGGAAAAGCTTGTCCAATGTAACTTATTTTAGTTCTTAAGGGTAAACAAATCTTTAGTATTATGAAATAATTATATTATTTGTTTTAACAATGTTTCTGAGTCAATATTTTGATCCAGCCTCTAAGTAACAGTTCAGAAATACGATAAATGTATTACAAGTGCAAGTGTTAGCAAATAAACACTATCTGCATTGCTGTATTAAAAAAAAAATCCACATAAATTAGTTCCATAGCTGCATTGTGCAGCAATCAGCCGTTTTAAAATTAAGCATCGTTATGAGAACTCTTGTCAGTATTCTCAGTAGAAGGTGTCTTCCAGTGAAACTTGTTTCCATCAGAAAATATTAATTCTTTGAGGCAGAATTATTCTGCAAAACACATTGCTTTCAACAACATCCTGGAGCCAGAGTCAGGAGTTCCATGGTAGCCTTGCATGGTGATCTCATCAGGCTTTAGAACATAAGGCCCACCTTGTAGTGGAGCTCCACCTTCAACCTGGGTGGATCCTTGGGGTGACCCAAAGGATTTCAGAAGCTGTTTTGAGAACACTGTTCCTTCTAGTATTGCTGAAAAAAGACATCCTACTCATTATTGGGGCTTCTGGTTTCCCAGCTGTGGAGCCCGTAGTCAGGAAAGCCCTGCAGAGGAGGCCCTGCACTGCCCACAGCTCCCTGACCGTTCCTTCCTGTAGGCCGGCAGCACCCTCCTGCTCTGCAGTTTAAGAGTCAGCTGCTGTAGGATTGGAAGCTTGAGTGAACCACCTCCTCATTTGTCTGAAATGGAGATTTTTTGCTATGCCCAATGTTGTCTACATACGTGTTCTACTGTCGTACTGTACCTCATGGAATTACCATTTACAGAAGTATATTTTTCTTTATAAAAAGCTGTTTCCAAACTAAACATATTGAAACATGTTGTGGTTTTGCTTGGTGAGGGGGGCCTAAGGTGGCAGCTTCTGTAGGAAAATGCTGGAAGTCGCTCCCCTTTGTTCAGTGGACTCGGCCGGGCCTAGGGCGGACCCGCTGCTGGCCAAGGCCGAGCCGATTGGGAGCAGAATGTCCCGCGATAGCACCTCTGCGATAACGTATTTAAGAAGGGGAAAACAGAAAAAAAAAAAGAGAAGAGAAGATGTGACGAAGCTGAGCAAGGGCAGAGGCCCAGAGGGGGAGGCGCAGGCCTCCAGGCCTTGCAGGCCTCACCCTCTGGCCTCTCGCCAGGCGGCCGACTGGGCCCAACTCAGCCCGGTCCGGCTGCAAGAGGTGGAGAGGAGAGGAGATGGGATGAATAACGTGAAGAGATCCTGAGAGGCTTCTGCCAGCCTGTTGTGAAGAACAAACTTTTCTTGTGAGAGAAACAGCTGTAGACACCAAGGTCAGTGAAGAAGGAGGGGGAGGAGTAATGCGGCTCCTGGCCAAGATTCCCCTGCAGCCTGTGGTGATGACCATGGTGGAGCAGGTTGTCCCCCTGCAGCCCATGGAGGTCCACGGAAGAGCAGAGATCCACTTGGAGCTTGGAGCCTGTGAAGGAGCCCGCACCGGGGGAGGTGGATGCCTGAATGTGGCTGTGGCCCGTGGAGGGCCCGCTGGGACAGCCGTTCTGGAGAGACTGTACTCCGTGGAAGAGAGAACCTACGCCGGAGCAGTTTAATGAAGGACTGTGGCGTATGGGTGGGACCCCACACTGGAGCAGGGGAGGGATGTGAGGAGTTCTTCCCCCAGCTGTGAAGCAGCGGCGTAAAACAACGCATAACGGACTGACCGCGACCCCCTTTCCCTCTTCCCCCCTGTGCCACTCGGGCGGGGGGAAGGTAGATAACGTTAAGCTCGGGAAGTGGGAGGGGTGGAGGAGGTTTTCTTGTTTCTTTGTCTCATTATCCTGCTAGTTGTAGTAATAAATGAATAGTTTTCCCCAAGTCGAGTCTGTTTTTGCCCGTGACGGTAAGGATTTCTCCCTGTCCTTATCTCAAACCTTGAGTCGTTTTTCTTAAATTATCTCTCCGTATTCTCTCGGAGGGTGGGGGGTAGTGAGAAAGAGACCGCGTAGTCTGGTCCAGATCGGGGCTGAACTACAACAAAACATTTCTGTTTTTCAGGGAACTTTTAAAAACTGGAATTTGCACATGAGCTGGAAATCACCTAACAATTTTTAATATGAATTTATGAATTATCCTCAATATATGTACTGAGCTTTATTTTGTTATAAAGGACTAATCCTGATGTAGATTATAGTGCCCTTAATACTACAAAAAGTACTGCTATGATTTTCTACATACATTATATACTTATTGTAGTATAATGGTACTTCGAACATTTTTAATATTTAATTGTTTTTTGCAGTGATAAAAATAAAAGAAGAACAAAAACAGTAAAGAAAACATTGGAACCTAAGTGGAATCAGACATTCATTTATTCTCCAGTTCATCGGAGAGAGTTTAGAGAACGAATGTTAGAAATTACTCTTTGGGACCAAGCACGAGTTCGAGAGGAAGAAAGTGAATTTTTAGGAGAGGTATACAATTATTGGTAGAAATACAGTTGCTCACGTATTCATGTATAGATACAGTATTTTTAAAAAAAATTTATTAAATATAGCAAAGCAAAACTGTTTTAAATTATTGTATTTGTCCTTATTTCACTTATTAGTAAACAAATAGTGATCTTGCACTTATCAAACAGTACTGCTATGAGATTTTTTTGTGTGTTTGTTCTGTTTTAGTAACAGCATGCACGTTCTCTAAATTTCTTTTAGAATTGTTAATTAAAATCCATATTATCCATAGTTGTGTTTTACTAAAATGTTGGAATGTTGCTGACTAACTTGCTACAAGATATTTGAATTCTGTAAGGATTGTCATAATGGAACAAAGGATTTGTGAGAGATTTTTGGTGTATTTAGTGTTGTAAAAGGCACAGGAACTCTTTTCATATTAAATGCAAGATTTTTATAAAACTTCAGACAATGTCCTTAACAATAAGAGAATAATAGAATAAAATTAATGAACATACCTATTTTAAAATGTTATGTTATATAATGCTTTCCTACTTTTAACCATGTTTTCCTTTTTAGATTCTTATTGAGTTAGAGACAGCATTACTAGATGATGAACCTCACTGGTACAAACTTCAAACACATGATGTCTCTTCATTGCCACTTCCCCATCCCTCACCATATTTGCCACGCAGACAACTCCATGGAGAGAGTCCCACACGGAGGTTACAAAGTAGGTTGTTTGTTTTACACTGTGTATAGTTCGTTTGAATTTATGTGTAAAGTATATTAAATTCTTGTAGATGGGCAGCTGACAGAATTTCTGTGTTCTTTTGTAGCTATTATGTATTAGATCATTTATGATTACTTATGAGGGGCTGAAATGCTACAAACGGTAGTGTTGAACACTGTGCAATACAAGTTTTTTCTTATGCAGCTACCTAGTTCAGCTCCTGAGCTTGAGCAAATAATCTTGGGTTTTTTTTCAGTGTGCTTTTTTTTTTAAATCTTGCCTATCTCCTGTATTATTTCATTGATTAACCAAAAGTGAACTTGCAGTACCTTTCTCTTTAGCTCATACTTATTAAAAATAAAGTGACCTGTATAAACCATCGTATGTAGCTAAATCAATACTGTGGCCTGTTTTGATACTATTTTATGTTACGTTCACAAATAGAATTTATCTTAATATTCTATTTTGTAGAGTTTGGTATACCTGATCTGCAATAGTTTGATGTTATCAGTAGATATTTTGAAAGTAGAGTATATACAGTATGCTAATAAAAAAAGATACAGAAGAATAAGACAGTAAAGGGTGAAAATCTCTTTCCCTACTAATTCATTGCTTCTCTAGTTTAACTGCTTGGTACCGTCAGTGATTTAAAGCTATCCCTCACTGAATTAACTTTATAAAATATCAGTTGACACTGCTGTTAAAACCCCAAAAAACCCAACAAACCAAAAACTATTTCTATTTCTTCGGGGGTTTTTGAGTCATTGTATGTGAGTGTGTATGTGCATATGTTACACACAAATTCACAGAAACTTATACATGTGTAGCCATGAAATATCCAAAGCCTGGATATTTCATATGTTTTATATGGGTTCTCTATTAAGTAATCCCTTGTAAGTAAGCTTGGATATTTCATATGTTTTATGTGGGTTCTCTATTAAGTAATGCCTCGTATGTAAGTATTTCAAGTAGCTGACAGTTTTTGTGTCTGTGCACTGGGTGGTGAGAAGGATTAAAATGCTCCATATCATAATATTCTGAGATAGATACATTAACAGAGAGTTACAGCACATAGCCTTCAAACTGTAGGATTATACTTATCCACAAAAAGCAGGAAAGAAAGGATAGTTAACAGGTAAGGAATTCTGTCCCCATCCAGTCCTCCTCAGTCTTCTCAAGTACTGTGACTGTTGTTTAAGCAAAGTTTTAAAATTATTTTTCTTCTATATTTTCTGCCATCTTGTAACATATTTTTAGGAAATTTAATTTTCTATGTAAAATTACTTTTACAGACCAGCTGTACATTTCAGTATCTGTTTTATATGAAGTTAGTGAAATTCTGGTTTTCAGGAAATACTCAGTCCTGCAAACAAATGCTGTGTGTTTATAGTAATTCCTGTCTGTGCAATAAATAACCTCCATGAGGAATGAATAAAACAGTAGCTGATTTATTCTGGAAATGATTGTAGTGATACTTGACTAAAGATCTGCTCAATGATACTGACTCAAAATTTGACAGTCAATAATTTATTGAATTTCATCAATGAAGATGATTTAGCATGACTGTTCCCAGAGCAGTACTTTGACAACTTGAGATTCTAAACACTTCAACCAAATAAGCAGTGTCAGATGTTCACTGTGATTGCTGGAGAATTTGCATTGTCCTTAATAAATTAAACTATTTGCATTCCTATTGAGATCAGGGCTCCATAAAGAAGGATTTTCTCTAGTGTCCTGGGAATATATGCACATCTTGAATCTTTGTGTGTCATAAGCCATTTTCAGTTTAAACTGATAGTTTTACATGTACATGTCTAGAGAACAAGGTCTCTTGACATTAAAATCTCTCCTTTTGGGGGACTGGGAGGGCGTCCAAATGGAAATTTAGTGTCTGGTCAGAGTTCTGCAATGGTAGCAGAATCTATTTAGCAATTTTTTTTTTTTTTTTTTTTTTTAAATTGGTGTCACACCTCTGAAATGGAA